>JAQIXD010001187.1:0-16850 GCA_034699985.1 Minunthozetes semirufus
ACTGAGTTATTAAGGACACTTTTTTTCCTAGCTGACTTTTAAGGACCGGTCCCTATTTGTCGAAGAAGAGATTAATTAACGCAAAAATATTGGAATTTAAATAAAAAATCAATTATAAGATAATTATTAAAAGATTCGTTCAAACAATGGATCGAATGATAAGATTTTCAAATATAATATCATTTGTCAGAAGTTTTGTCAAAAAAAAAATTACTGAAATGGTTTTGAATTTCTTTTGAGACAATAAATAGAAGCGTCGAGTCCTCCGATTCGTACAAAAATGGTTCGAAATATCTTCCAATACTTCTTAATATTATGGTTTCCCAACGAGTAATTCATATTCCTCTTGTCTTGAGTCAAGAGAATCACTCGTCCGGAGCCGACGCGCGTACATCGGCTCAGTTGAGTGAGAAGTGACGGATAGAGTGTCTTATTGTCGTGTTTAGAACCCAAACGTTTTCCAAATGGAAGATCAGTTATAAAGACATCGATAGAATCGGTTCTTAATGGCAATGAAGTGATATCCAACTGATTGATATCTATTTGGCATTTGTTTTGCTGGACATTAATTTGTGTTCTTTCGATGGCCACCGGATGGTTATCACAGGCGATACCAAATGTTTGCGGATAACTCATCGCACACTCAATAGGAATGGCACCCGAACCACACATTGGATCGCAGACAATGTCTCCACTCTTGATGTCTGCCATTCGAAGCATATTATAAGCGATGGTCGCTCTCAGACTCGTCGCTCCAAAACAGACCAAATTTCGTTTGTGTAATGACTCGCGAGTCAGTGAAAGACAGACATAAATGTGTTTATCTTTTATATTGAGAACGACTTCGATATCAAACTCCTTCATAGAGACGGCCCAACCGTACGACTCATTGATAATTGCGCCCAAAATGGAGGCACACTCTTGCGATTTGAACATATGATTACCCGTTCTATTGCAGGTAACGCGAAATGAAGGCTTTACTTCTTTCACACCCAAAGACTTGTCTAACATTGTAATCAAATCTGATTTATTCCAATCAAAGGCTTCAATCCATGTCTTCAGTCCTTTATTCCACTGACAGATCGATGAGACGTCGGATAACTTTTGTTTCAATTGTTCCTCATTTTGTGGTAATTCATCACAATTTTCATCATAAATAACGACATAAATATTGTCAACAGATCTGAGACCAAAGATCTCTTTAACCGGTTTATCGCTATCTATGAAAACTCTTCCGTGACCGTGAGTCACACCTTTTGGTGACAATTTTTCGCGACATTCCTCGGCTGCAATCCATTCGAGACCAGTGACAACAGTGGCTTCAAATTTCGTTACTGTTTCCGTCGGATCAGTCATCTTATTCTTAGACAAATAATTTTGACAAAAAAAATTTGATTAAAAAAATGAAATCAAATCAAAAACCAAAACAAATACTAATTAATGAGTGAAAACATTTGAAATATATTTACATCTTTTGTATAATCTTTAAAAGGATTGTTTACTTACTAAGAGATTATTATTTGGATTAAACAAAATACTGAAGACTCAGTGAAGAGTTTAGAGAAGATAATATGAGAGGTGTTTGAGAAATGGTTGAAAAGTGTGGTAATTGACATCACATGACAACAACGTGTTTGTATCCAATCAGAGACTCAATGAATGGGTTTGTGTTTCGCCATAACATCAGTGAAAGCAATGATTGAAAGCATTGATTAATCTTTAAAACAAACAAAACACTGAAAATACAAATATTTGAGACCTTCTTCTCATTTGAAGCCATTTTTGGTCATTTCAGACACTTTGAAGAAATTTATGTTTTGTTAGAAACACTTCGAAATGTCGGCCAAAGACGTGAAACAAATGTTTTTATCACAATTAAAGTCTTATTTAGACAAACATAAGATGAGAGAAGCGATGGAACTCTTCCGCACCGATCAAATGAAGACATTGATTGCCACTGATTTCGACATTATTTGGGATTTGATTCCATTGATCTGTAATCGACTGCGAGGTCTGAATGAGTTCCGATTTAAGACATTTAATTATTGCGAACAGTTATTACTGGAAGTGAGTGTTTTGTGTAAACCCAAAGAGGTTTTGATCGCATTTTTGGCAGAATTAGAAAACGACACCATTTGTGTTAAAGACAGTAACGGAGAGCAACAGAATATAGTGGATCACAACGTCTTCAAAGCCATTCTTAAGCCATTGGAATGCGTTTTGATTCAATTGCCGACAAAGAGAAACGAAACTCTGAAATGGGTTTTGTCTACTCTTAACGCTCACATCAATCGACTCGATGTCGACTCATTAGATGACTATCAGTTTGAAGAAGAAGAGAAACACTTCATTGACAATGATTTAAACGCCAAACAAATTAATAGCGTTTTACCCCTTTATATCAAATTCATTGAAACATTTGTTAATGAAGTCGATGTCTGCAAAAAAGGACAGAATAACTGTAATAACACAAATGGAGTGACAAATAGTAAAACATCAGATCCACAGATTCAGCGAACAATTCTATTAAAAGCGCTGATCAGACTTCTGGACCACCCGTTACTCCATTTAGAGCTTTCGGCGCAAACGAACGGAGAGTCCCGAGAAATAGCTGTAAATGCAGTGAAACTGATCTCTAGATTGCAGTCAAACTATTATATGCTTTTCGAAAGAAACGATTTAATCACTTCCAGCAAAAGCTCCAATAGCTCTGACAGTGCGGACATAGAATTGACCAAAGATTCGTTCACCTGTGCGATCGCAAATCTATCATATCTGGTCCATAGCGAGAGTGTCTGTGCTGTTAATGCCTTGAATTTTGTTCCATTAGTTTATACTCACGTTTATGTCTTTGGATTTCACTTACAATTCATCGATTGTTTACTGAAGTCAAGCGTTTGTCTCATCTATGAAAAGGGCTTACATTTAGTGGAACACCTTTTGTCTCAAATAAATGACTGTCAATTGGAGGCCAATTTTTTGGACCTAATCCTTACGATTCCAATCGAAAAGTCTTTGATTCAAATAATGATTTACTCTAATGTCGAAAGTCATCGAAAGAGAGCACTCAATATATTTAGAAAACTTGTGGTCTCTTTTGACAGCAGTGGTCGCTATCGCATACTTCTGTCAATACTATCCCAACCCCAACAACACTCAGGACTTCAGGGATTAATAATCGGTATTTATAAAGACTTTATGTTTACTTCAGATATATTTTTGGGCTCACATTTGCACCGAATAATTAAATCGGCCATCAATTCATCGCTTCCGGAAGGAGTGGGCAGTGATTTGCTCGAACAGAATGACACCATATTTGCCACTTTGAATATCATTAGATTTGTTTGTCTTAAAGACAACAAAGAGACGAATGAAACGAAAATATGGGATATTATTACTTATATTAACGACAATCTGTTGAAAACACTCCACAAAGCACTGGACTTATCCCGCGCTCACTATAAACTCGAATTATGCAAATTGAAAGAACAGAAAACAGGGGAACAGAACAAGAAATCAGTGAATTTGGAAGTGAGAATCGCTGGAAATAAGAATGGGTTTACGCCTAACATTCCTTTGGAACAGAAACACAAAATCATTTTACTGGCGCTTCAGAACTTTGATTTAATTGAAAGTGTTTTAGTCAGAGTCGAAGAGATAGTCAACCAATGATACCGACTCATAGCCAACAGTCATCACTCGTCCAATTGGTAGACAGTCCTCCTCAGCCTTTCCCCTGTTTTGCAGCAAATTATTTGTCGAATATTAAGTTAATAAACGATTTAATAGTTCTATAAATTTGTGTCTTTTATATCAAAATATATTTTAATTGAAATAATTATATAATTCTCTGATATTTGTCTCAAATATTTATTTCTAAAGTGTTGTCAGTCTTTGAAACTAAATTCCCCGAAATAAAAGTGGCCAAAACATTGAGCTCAGGATCTAATATATTGAAGTCTGCGTCAGCACCAAAACTAAGGCTTCCCTTTTTGTGCGATATATTCAAAACCTGTGCCGGATGTAGTGTCGCGCACTCTATAGCTTCCACTGTTGAACATCCCGTCACTTGTCTTAAGTGTTTGACGCAATGGTCGAGCGCTGCGATCGATCCGCACAGCGTTTCTGTGCCGGCTATGAATGCCTTATCACCTTTGATCTCAATCTCTTGAGTCCCAATCCTATGAGTTCCCGACTCTAGTCCGGCGGCACTAATAGCATCGCTTACTAATACCATTCCCTCGGGATTTGATTTAAAAGCTATTTTGAGGGCCGCGTAATGCGTATGAATGCCATCCGCTATAATCCCATAATAGACGACTGGCTTTTTGATTGCAGTCGATGTTAGCAGACCTACCAGTCCAGGGTCTCTATGATGGAAGGGTAACATAGCATTGAATAAGTGAGTTATGAAATTAGCGCCGGCATTGATGGCTCTCTCGCCCTCTTGTAATGTTGCCATTGAGTGTCCCACAGAAACAGTGATGCCTTCATTGACCAGTTGTTTAACTATAGAACCCGTTTCGTCCAATTCTGGCGCTAATGTTATGATCGAAATGTCGTCCAAATATTTATACATATCTTTGATTTGTTGGACTGACTTAATGGGATCTCCCTTAACGTATTTAATAGGATGAGCGCCTTTCTTCTCTCGACTAATGAAAGGGCCCTCCAAGTGAAGGCCGAGATTAGTGGCTCCGTTTGATTCACTGCCAGACGTTCTCTTGATTTGTGGCACTATTTTGTGGTAATTTTCCTGAGATTGTGTGACCTCAACAACACATCCAATCAATGGTTATAGTCTTATAGTCTTTCATTTATTTTAATAATAAATTAAGAATAATAATTGGCTTACAATTGTGGGACAGAATGCTGTCACTCCATATTTAAGAAGACCAACCGCTGTCTTTTGGACGGCCTCTCTCTGATCGATATTTGGGTTGGAAAAGTCATAACCGAAATATCCTTTAATTAAATAATTTTGTCGTAAATAACAAACTTATTGTAAAATAATTAAACTGACCATTGATTTGAAGGTCAATATAACCCGGTGCTATCACCAGATTCTTGCAATCAATACTGATGTCTGAGAGACATCTTTCCAAGTAATAGATAGGTTCGGGATTTACAATCTTTCCGTCGCGAACCCACAGATCTTCGCGAATAATCTTATGGTCTCTCAATATTTGACAGTTTGTGAAACGAATGATCTTTGAATCAGTTTTACTCATTTTCACCACTTTTTAGATTTTTTTTTTTTCCAAAAAATCAATTACTCGACACTTTGTTGGCTCTCAATCAATAGGAGCAGTGGTTCTGAAATTATGTTCAAAATCTCTTAAATAATCTAATCATTGAACAGATAATCGGTATATCTATTGGCTGATACTTTTTAAACTATTTATACAAATGTGGAAACAGTTCACAAACTCATCCATTTCATTGATAACAAATATTTGTTTGGAGATCACACTATTTTCTCAGTTTTATAGTTTGTCTCAAAATTTCATTTATTGAAAAATCATAATTCTTAAGAATAATTAGAAATAAATATTTTAAAATATTTGATCATCAATGGATCATCATGATCAATCAGTCACCTCTCATTATATGACCATTATATGTATTTGTCTCAATATTATAATTTGTTTTTAACTTCTAAAAAGTTCTAAAAACAATATTTTTAAGATTTATTTTTAAGAATAAACAAAAACTGTTTAAAATTGAATGAAATTAATAAATATTTTAATAAATGTTAATTAATTTGAGACAAAAAATTGTTCAATAAATACATTTATAAAACATTTCTTTTATCAATAGTTTTGATTAACTTAATGACTGTTTAATAACAAAATATACTTAAATGACAAGTGTTTCATATGTTTTCCCATCTTAATCATTATTCTTCTGATTAATTGCAATTTTATGTCTACAATATGTTGATGATCATTTTTAAAGATACATGTACTTGTATCATAGTTTGGGCTCTAAATTGACAAATACTGTCACGTCATTCGTGTGTGATTTTAAATAATTGTTGATTCAACAATGTTGAATGAATTGAGCATGCTGAAATTTTGTGAAAATTGGTTAAAATCTGATCCTTATATTATTGATACAATCAATTTGCAAGGATTAACGAGATATAAATCAATTGAAGATATTTTGTTATTTTCATATAAATTAATGAAAATAAATGAAATTTTTTATAAAATTTATTTGTTTTCTTACATTCAATGAATGAGTTATCCGTCAAGTTTTAATTAACAGAAAATGGCTTTTAATTTATAATTAAAATATAAAAACAAAACAAAATAATGACAAACATATGATATAATTGGAAACAATAAAACCAATCAATCAATTAGTGGTTCACTCGTTCTCTTTGATTATGAAATCAACGAAACTCTCAATCATTTGATTCAATGCTTTGATCGCAGAACTCATATAAACACTAATATTATACTCATTTAAAATGTTCTCAATTCGAGTCACTTAACGTTTCGACCTTTTTTTCGTTTAATCATTTTATATCAATAGTTATTTCTTTAATAGAGATTATCATCATTATTATGCCATACATTTGTCCATATGTTTTAATGACAATTTTCAGATTAATTGATTATATGGAGATTTTATTTTTCATTAATTTTATAAAAGTTTAGCGATAAGCCTGTTTTGAAAAAATGATCATGTTATTTTGACATATGTTTCAAGTATAGAATAAATTCATTATATTTCAAACATATTTCGGTTTATAAATTAGTAGCCAATTATTAAATGTATTGATTACGTTCAACATATTTACAATTTTACATTTGTATTCTACATCTAATTTTATTAATAAATTTTTGGTCAAAAGAAATTCTAAATTAAAGAATATATTTAAAATTCTGAATTAGTCAAAATAATTACCCACAATATTAATAATTATTGTGAAATGTTTCATAAGTGAATTAATGAATTAATTAATTAATGTGGGAGCAAAAGGTGATTAGAAAGTCACTTTCAAATATTCAAGGATTTATTAGAAGAGAAGATTCTAAATACAAAGAATAGAAAGGGAATAGAAAGGGCTGGACTTTAAATATTATAGAATTGTTATACAGAGCGGAAATATAACTAGTTTTTGCAGAAACCAAAAGAATAAAAGTTTGTATTAGTCATCAAAATTAGTCATTAATTGTATATTAACTTTGATTTTGTTTCAAACAACAAAACTGAGAAAATGACACAAAACTGTTTCAATCAAACAAAGAATCGATTTCTTAAGTTTTATGTATAAATTGGATTATTGTTCGCAAAAAGATTCGATATTTGACAATAAAAGCTCGAAATCGGAATCAAATCCATCTGAGCGTAGATTAAACAAAAGAGACGGATGACCTCAAACACAGCTAAAGTTATACTGTCCTCAGTCTGCAAATCACAAAGAGTTTCATTGCAATCAAGTCTTGTATTATATTTAAGAGAAAAATTAGTTGTGAAAATGCGTGGCTTTTCAGCTGCTCTTAAATGTTATATAAAATATATGTGAAATGTGTAGTAAATTATGCCAAACATTACTCAAATAATATAAATCAGCGATTGAATAGACATTTGGTTTGGAATGAAGTTGTGTTTAATTCTTCGAAAAAGGAAATCGATTTCACTTAAAATATTTTTATTCCAAACCTTAAGACTAAAATTGATTTCTCATTCATATTAACTAAAGTCAGTGAATGTCGACCCAAATAGCAAATAAAGCGATAAATTTCATTAATTATCCAAAACTTAATTACCAATAAATGCGATAATTCGTTAGATTTTGGATTTGCTTCATATCTATTGAGAACCTTTTGTAGTCAGTTCTCAATAATTAACAATTAATTTAAGAAATACTCAATTATTTGAACTGTTTTTATCAAAAATTAAAAGATTTTGTATAAAGTGTTGAAAATATTGATACAAAGTTTGTATTACAAACATATGTAAGAATAAGTGATCCCAAGACTCGAAGACAGAGCATTATTATCGATCGGAAGAATATTATTGTGGATAACATCGATAGGAGTGATGTGCAGAACGAGTGCGCGATTCAGTGATTCCTAACTCGAGTGACAAAATTGAATAACAGGAGAGAACTGTCACTTCCACTCTTTTACATTAATTTATAGATATTTTTGTCGGAAAGACTGATATTTGTTTTAATTAGTATTAAACTAATTAAATTGTAATCAAAGGTTGTGCAAAAAAAACAATTTTAATTTAAATAATTAACAAAACCATTGAGAAGATTGACATCAATTGGATTGTAATCTCCATATGGCGACAGCTAATGAAAACACTTATATTCTTCAGGAAACCTCTCAAATCAGTTCCCCGACCTCTAACACTAATCAGGTTTGAAATCAATTGTCATTCAAATCGAAATCAATTATAAAAGGAAATCCTATTTCAGCAAATATTTTATATTAATAAGAATTTCGAAACAGAATAAGAATCTTTATATTGTCTTTTTATTTGATTAATTATTAGAGCTATAGTTAATGTTAGTGTTAATGTATCATGATAGATCTTCATAATTATTCAATTTATTGTTGAATTTATTTCGAAATTATTTTAAAACAAAATGAAATATCAATTAAATGAAAGAGTATTTAAATAAAAAAATTCTTAAATGTTAAGAGTTCTCTGAAATTGGATTTTTCTGAAATTCAGTATTTGTGAAGTTTTATTGATTCATAATTATGTCAACGAAAGCCAGTCTGTGCTTAATGTTTGACAAAAGAGCTATTAATTTGATTGCTTTATCACAAATATATGAAACAATGAATATTCTGTGCCCATAGCCTATTGATGACGACACAATATCCCAGAGCACAGTCAATAGTTATGAATCCAGGGATACGAAGCAACTGGTTCTCGAACCTAATTGCAACAGATTAGGGCCGACCAGTAATTTACACCAAACTGGCTTTAATTATGTCAACAGTATTATCGGCTCTGGAGTTATCGGTATCTATTAATTCTTTTCCATATGTTTAAGAATTACCTCAAATGAATGCAAAATATAAGACACTTATAAATAATTATAATCTGATAATAGGCATTCCATACAGTCTTAGAATGGGAGGGTTTGGGTTCGGCATAACACTAATTGTGGTAATTATTTATTTAAACAAATTGTTTGTTTAATATTATTGCCATTAAATAAAATATTTGTTGGAATAACAGTTGATTGCAGTTATCACTGATTACTCGCTGTGTATTATGGTTAAGGCTGGAAATCAAGTCGGAGTCAATACTTATCAAGTAATTCATATTATAAAACAAGAAAAAGGATGTGCACTCATTTTCCCGAAATCCCAATAAATACAAAAATTACTCCAAAATCAATAGATTGTGAATAACTTATTGGGAAAGGGAACAAAAGTTGCACATTCCTCTCATTTTCAAGAATAAAATTAATTATTATTTAAAATGATTAGGATTTAGTTCGGGCAGCATTTGGAAGCTCCGGCTATTGGTTGCTAACATTCATACAATTTCTTTACCCATTTATTGGTAATATCTTTAATTTGATTAAATAATAAACTGAACTCAAATGAAATCTCTTCAGCGATGATAAGCTATAATGTAATCATTGGTGACACCACTACTAAAGTTCTTCTCAGATTTTTAAATGGTATTAATAGATAATATTGACATCACTTTTATTATAACAATTGACTTGAATTTCGGTAAACTATTGACAGTTTCGCGAAACAATATTTTCGGAAATCGTAATTCAGTTGTATTTTTGTGCTCATTATTGGTTACGTTTCCCCTTTCGTTGTATAGAAATATATCCAAATTGAATAAAGTAAGTCAGACATCGATTTTCACTTTCAAAATCAATTTCAATTACTTTTGGGTTTTTTAGGTTTCACTCATATCTATGTTATTCATATTTTGTATACTATTCTTCATATTCTTCCGAATTGAAACTTTTAGCGAAAAAGTGTAAGTATTTCCAAATATCTAACCATCAAATAGGTATCAATTTCTGAACAATATTTCAGACCAAACAGTGAAGACGCCTACGGAATGGTTGGCAATGGAATCACAGAATCGATTGGAATTATAGCTTTCGGTAATAATATATTAATCATTTATAGAATTCATGATTTAAATCAAAAATTCTGTTAAAATTTGTTAATATATGTTAAAATCATTGCCGTTGACCCCTGACCTTTAGCCTATATGTGTCATCACAGCTCCTTCTTGTTGTACGAATCGTTGGAGAATCCAACTCAGAAGCGATGGAACAAAATAACTCATATAAGTGTGAGCGCCTCCTGTCTTATAATACTCCTTTTCGGAACATTTGGTTACGTGACGTTCACCGGATTCAGTCAGGGAGACCTCTTAGAGAACTACTGTATGTCAGATGACTTGGCAAATGTTGCCAGAGTACTCTTCTCCATCACAATTATGCTGACCTATCCTATAGAATGCTTTGTTGTCAGAGAAGTAGGTTTTCAAAGAATATTCTTTAGGTATTCCAATACAATGTTCTAATTCTGTGCTCATAATTATGATCAGGTTCTGGAAAACGCGATTTGGGACAGTAAACCTCCGGATACTCCCAGACATCACCTGATGATCACAATAGCAATCGTTGCGATGACATTCATATTCTCGACTTTTACAGACTGTTTGGGTATTGTTCTCGAACTGAATGTAAGAAATGATTTAAATATTAATAAAATTAACTAAAATTCTACATTAAATACTTAAAGGGAGTGTTGGCAGCGGTTCCGCTCGCATTTATTCTTCCGGCACTCTGTTACCTGAAATTGGATCCTGAGCCAACTCTCCAGTGGAAGAAATTACCGGCATTCCTATTGGCTATATTTGGGTTTATGGTTGCAATCATCGGCACTTTCTTAGCAATTGTTCGGGTGATCGATGGCGTCAAATGCAGTCACGGAAAGGAAATGGAATACTGTTTACCAGAAGTTATTAAAAACAGTTCTATTGTATTGAATTTCATAAATAGAAATATGAGTACCGCTTCTCTCACGACACCCTTAATCTCAAATCCTTAACAATGAAGTGGAGACTAATTACCACAAAATAAGACAAATAGCGAATCAAATCCCAAAATAACTTAAATTTTAAATGTTTTCTAAAATAAGTCTTCAAATGAATGTGGGTTTGAATTGACGTCAATACAAACAAATCAATAGGAGTGACATAAAAGCCCTATTTGTTCGAACCGTTATTTTAATTAAAACTTTATTTTAAATTAATATAAAAATTGTAATAAAACTCAAAATATATATATATTTAAAGCAACTGTTATTCAATTGGTTTTGTGATATATTTTCTCAAATAATATGAAAAATAAGATTTAATTCAAATGTTTTAATGAATTTATTGTCTTTTTTGATGTAAATAAATGTTTTAATTAATTATATGCAAAGAATTTCAACAAATTTTTGCAATCATTTAGTGCTTCAAAAAAATGATTTCTATTCGAAGCTGAGATCCAGAGATGCAGTTATGCAACGATTCTAATATATTATGAATTATTTATCAATGAATTTATGGATTTGTCATTAATTTAGACAAAATTTTCGGATTTTTAAAATTATTTCTTTTGCCAATCATTTAAGGCATTCCTCTTATGTTTGGCATAACTTAATACAAATTTTAAGAACAAATAAAATAAAAAACAAATATTGCGATCAAAACTCAAAACTAAATATAATATAATAATTATTGTCTAAAAGGAGTGATTAGAGGAAAGGAATATAACTCTAATATAATATAATTATAAATCAAAGCATGAAATTAATGATAAGATTTTGATAAATGACTAAAAATTTAGAAAATAAACAATAAATTGAATTTTAGTTCAAATAATAAATCAATAAATGATTGTTTCGTTTGATTGAAGAACTAATTGATTGAAAAACATTAACAAAACGTTTCATAAGTTATAGTATTTGTTGTAAATTACAAATGAATGACACAAACGATGAAAATCTTATTCAGATTTTTGGCAATAGAGCTCTTTTAGAGACTTTAATTCTTCGATAAGCGCTTTGTTCTGGTTCTCGAGAACGGCTACTCTATTTTCGAGGCACTTTATGTACTCTTTCTTTTTCCGGCGGCACTCCTTTGCCGCTTCTCTGTTCAAAACATATAACAAAACAATCATTAAAATCAAATTTTTATCAAAAATTCAATTAATTCGAACCTATTCTTCAAAAGTCTGAGTTCCCTCTTTTTGGAAGCTTCTTCTGCCACCACTTGACCCGTTTGTAAGCCTCCCGTAGAAGCCATTACCACTCCCTGTGCGATACCAGCCTGTGCTGGCGCTCGGATTTGATAGGCCTGAAGGTCGGCCGCAGAAACAGTGACTGAAGAATATCAGAGAAATGTTAGAAAAAAGACAATCGAATGAGTGATTGAATGCATACCCGGAACATAAAACTGTCCGTCCTGTCCTTGAGTGGCATATTGTACTATAGTGCCGGCAGTTCCGCCGCCAGCGTTGGTCATTGTGAGGGTTTGAATGCCCTGAAGAGTGCCATCTTGAGAACCTAATTGAATGGCTCCGGCGGGTAACACTTTGAGGTACTGACCGCCGGCTAACGTTACAGTTTGGGTGCCGTCGTTTCGGTCACCGTCGTCTTCTTGCTTTATTTCTGCGGGAATGGCTGTTACGGCACCGGCGGCTTCAGTAGAGGACAGATCATTTAGAATCTTGCGATAGGAAGGTCTTCGCGCTAAGATCTCTCGCCTTTTGCGGGACTCGTCTTCGAATATGACCGGAGTTAAAGTCTCGCCGTCGTCTGACTTCGAAGATATTATCTTTGAGTCGAAGAACAAATCGAAAGATAACATAACATTGATTTCAATTACTTCGACACTCAATAAGCAATCAATACCTGTACGCCGTGATCAGTATCTGTGCTCTGTATGACTGAGCCCTGACCCACTTTGTTCACTAATATTACGTTCCCTTTCGGCAACTAATCGGACAAAAACATCGAAAATAAATAAAAAGAAAAAACTATTAAATGATTTAAACATTAAATTAATTCAAATAAAAAGATAACAAAAGTTTTAAAACTTAATCAAAGTTTTTGATAATTATTGTTCAATACCTGAACCGTTTGTACAGTGGCGGCGCCTCCCGTTGCCTGAATGACGGACTGTTGGTTGGGTTGAATAACTGATTGCACAACGTTTGGCTGATTTTGTAACTGTAACTGAACAATGGAAACCCCTCCACCCGCTTGGGGTACAGCTATGGCTTGAGTAGTCTAAAGGAGCAACAGATGGAAATCATTGAATTTACTTCATTTCACTCATTCCTTGAAATTATCTCAAATAACAGGTTTTCAAAACAATTTACTATTTATTGAGATTTATGACAAAAATCAAATAAAATACTAAAAATTAAGACAAAATTAGGGATAATTTTTGCCAATTATTGTATAAAATCTATTAAAAGAGGAAAAGAAACGCCAAATGAATGGACTTTAAGTAAGCGATAAAAAATTCTTATAATAATATCGATAGCGCTTCGAATTTCATGTGGGAGGGCTCACAGGCTCTCTCAGGGCTCACACATCCATGTGCTATGAATGCACACTAAATGCGATATTTCAATGCAATCCTATCTATGGCTGAGCACAGGCTCAAGGAAATAGGAAAACTGTTCCAACATTATACCAGTCCTCGAATGCTATTCTAAAACATATTATAGAGTATTATAGACTATATTTGTAGTTATATTGAAATATATTTGATTTTAAGCTCTTATCGAATGAAAACATACAAAAACTCTAATATTTCAGACATTAAATCATTTCTCTTATAATTTGATACTATTTTCCCATTTATTCTGTTCTCTAAATATGTCTGTCTTTGGGTACAAACCGACAATTTGTTGATATTTGGCTAAAAATGGTCTCAAATTTATCTTAAAATTTAGAGATAAGGAAAAAACTGTACGAAACTGTGGTTTGACTGAAAACCAACTGATTTTAAAAGAGTAGGCATTACTTACCCCGTGTTTTAGGCTTTGATTATTTGAGGGCACAGACGTAAACACCACTGTTTGACCGTTTGTTCTTATAATTTGACCGCCACTTGTGTTAGGACTGGTCACTGTTCGGACCAGAGTTTTATGGGCCAAATGTTCGTTACTATCTGTTAGAGGAGTTCCCAAAAATACATTAAACTAAATATGAGTTTAATTTTTGTATATTTTTAATCCATTTTTTAAGGCATTCATTAAATTGTCTTTAATTGTGTTTTATTGTATGCAAACAAATGGTGTGCTATTTGTCAGTGTATGTGCTGACCTTCTGTACCGTTATCAGTGGTGACATCCTGACCGCTTTCGTCGTCTATTGAGTCCATAATTTAACCACAATTTCTGAAAATTATTGTAAAAAACAATACAATTAACCAAATATTTGGCGTAAAAGAGAAATATTTTTTTTAGGACTGAGTTGAGGACCGGGTTGAGGAGTGACCCATAAATATAACATCATTTCAAATATATATTCAATAAAAGCTCCAAAAATAAAACTCGAATTACTTTTGAATAAAATAATTATTTATTCAAAGTTTGGGTTAAATATAAAAATTCAATGAAAAGTAGTTTTTTTTGAAGGCTTTCGTGTTATTCAATAAATAATTAGATTTTAATTAAAATTAAAAAAAGACTAAAAATAATGAAAATAATTGACTGAAAGTGAATTTCGAGGAAAATTGCAATAATTCTCAAAAAATTAATGAATAAAATAATAATATATTTTTGATTCAAAATATTCTTATGAATGCATTTCTTATAATCTTTTTTAATGAATTGAATTTCGGATTAAAAATGAATTGAATTTCGGATTAAAAATGAATTTAAATCTCATTTAAGTCTTTCATTTGATTCAAAGTTTTCCCGAAAAAAAAACAGTTTTAATGAAAAGTGAGGAAAATATCGAAGATTTTGACTAAAAATAATTGAAATAAAAAAATATTTTGTTTTTTAAGATAATTTTGAAATTAATATTCAAATGAATGGAAATAATAATGAAATCAATAAAAAGTGTAATTAATTTGATGTTTGACTAAAACTATAGGAAAATAAATGTCTGATTAAAAGCATTAAAAATAATTGAATGGATTTAATGGTTAACTCGAAATCGATTTAAACACAAATTGTATTAAAAATGCGATAAAAATCAATTTGTAATTAATTGTGGACCGAATCGAGTGAGAGGACAGACAGAGACGTCTTCTGTCATGTCTTTGGTGTCTGTCGTATGGAATGGGATTCGTATGGAATACTCACTCAAATGTTGGCTAAAAGTGTTGGCAAATATTCCGTCAAAAGAATTGTTATTCGAATTATTGGTCCAAAGAGAGGACGACGTAGTCATACGAAAACACAGATATAATAAGTGCGTCATATGTCAGACGGGTTTAGACTAACATCGAATCTGTCACGTCATCACTCCCTCCGTCATCCGCAGAGTCACTACAATACTCGTCCATAATATACATAATATAAACACCATTTATGCCAACCCTCTCACCATAATTACTCTTTCATTCCATTCAATCAGTTTTTTGTCAGAAGACGTTATTTATTAAAACATAAATCCTTAACAAAAATCCACACATTTTGCGCAAAATCCACACATTTTTCGGTTTTGCTCTCAGAGTCTGTTTGACGTAATGTATGTCAAAACACCTCTTATTCTAATTTATTAAGAATTTTAGTGAAAATAAAGACATAATTATTTAAAACTATAAGTTTTGGGAAATTAATCACAATTTAAATAATGTGACAAAATCTCATCACATTATCTCAAATGTCTCACAATTTGTGTCAATTAATTAGAAAAAGTTTATCACAGATTACCCCCAAATACATATTTTGTAATAATATGGTGACTCCCTCTCCCGGGTCATACACTAAATAGAGAAGCAATTTAGAACTGTAATATTTGAGGTGATCCTGGTTGTGGTGGTAATTCCTGGTCACCTCTATTAATATGCTATAAATTTAGTGGTCGCCCGACTTACATAAGAAGAAGATGGGGTGCGCTCTGACTTATTTAAGTGGAAGACGCCCTTCAAAAAAGCATTAGAAGCGCCTCATTAGAGATTTTGAGTCTAAACACTAAACACTAAACAAGTTTAGTTTAATAGAAATTTTTGGGTCAAACTTGTATTGCATTGTCTTATGTCTTATTGGATGTCTTCCCACTCAATCGCCGAGAATTCCTTATTAATAGATCTGTCTTACGGTCTGACGTGTCTTACGGTTTGTTCGGGATTCTAGTTATGACCTGAAAAACGATTTTAGTGAAGACACTTCACAAGTAAATGAATGTCCACGTATTCTATGCTAAACAAGTTGTTTAAAAGTTGTAAAAGTTATTAAAGTTTATATCAAAACCACTTTATATTAAAACTAATTTTTGGGTCAATAACTATATAACTATAATAGTAGTCAGTAGTCATCGGAACAAAACTTATTTTGATTGTTTCGAATGAGTGCCCAATCAATGACTTTATGACTGACTCTATCACTGACTGAGTGACTGACTCAACACTCCTGAAGACAAACCATTCAAACTTTTTTTCATTTCATTTCTCATTTGGTTTTGGGGTTTGCTTTTCATTCACAAACCGATCCGATTCTAATCGCTTTGATTTTGGTTCCAGTTTTTGATTTTCAATACATTTTTACTTCGAATAAAGTTTTTTGTTTTGCGGTTAGTATTGTATTTGTGAGAGTTTTGTGATTATAAAATCAACATGATCATTTTAATGATAATTTGATAATTTGTTAAATT
>JAQIXD010001188.1:0-16850 GCA_034699985.1 Minunthozetes semirufus
GAAAAAGAAAAATTTAATTAGGATGTTGTAGCACCTGGCAAAATTTCATTTAAGGGCAATAAAGAAACACTTGGATAACAATCCAGAAAGGTGTCTGGAATATTCCGTTTCATTAGTTTAACAAAAACAATTTGTTCTGGAAATGAGCACATAATTAAATGAGCATGTTCGTTTTATTAGTATATAAATTGTTATGATTGTAATTCTGAGAGGAATGCAATAAATTGCAATTAATTTCGTTTCTCCAATTACCATGCTCATCTTCAAATTCTCTTTCATTGTTTACTTAATTAACTATTTGAAGAATTTTTTTTTCTCCTGAAGAATATTTGCTCTTGCTAATTATAATTATGTTTACTCTATACCTGACTACAGGGCATACATAGAAAATAATTGATGAACTTTTTCTTAAGCAAACAATCAATCAAATGATCAGAAATTTTTGTCTAAAAATATGTCTTAAAATTCAATTCATTTTACGACAAATATTTGTCTGAATGTCTGAATCGATACATCAAATCAAATACGAGTTCAGCAGAAAAGTACTGTTTTTATAATAATGTTTGACATTTCGTACGACAAATATCACTGAAAAATGTTTGTTCACTGAAATCGAAATAAAGAATATTCTTTGCAAAAGTAATATTCAATATATTGTGTAAATCAATCTATTTTTCAGAGCTATAATAGATGTGATAGATATTTGAATATTAATGTTTTGAAAGACATACTCAGGTATTGTGAAACAAAAATCGATGGCAAGCATTCCCTGGAGAGTCTGATCGGTGGCCGCTATGGATGAAAAAGAGTTACTCTGTTTTAGTAATTTATTAAAATCAATGGAATATTTTTCTCGAATTTTCATTCGATATTAAATGGGATTAAAGTAATTGAGTTACTCATGGAATAGGGTATTAAGGAATTCCGATTTAAGGATATTTTAAGACCCGGATTATTGCTTATTGAGTGCAAACGTGCGGCAAATGTAACAAATATTGGGCTCAAAATAGGACTGAATATTGATTGACTCACATCTCTTCATGAGATCGTATTTGGCGATGAGGACAGACATCGTCTCCTTATCGAATTTTCTGCACAGAATGAAAACACAAGTAATTTAAGCAAAAATGTGTTTTGTATCAGAGAATAGACGATTGAATTGAAAAAATCCATTTGAATTTGAGATAGAAAACAGAGGACAGACTCACGTTTCTTTACAATCGACAGATCCCTCGCAGATCAGATTTATGTCCAAATGTCGCAACTGCAGGGCTCCCTCAATGTCGAGCTGACACTTTCCACGGACCAATTCGCCGGCTCTATAGACCCGTTGGATCTTCTCTAATTCAATATTGAAATACTTGACAGTAGGCATAGATTTTGACATTTTTCTGATTATTCCGTCCATTCATTTGACAGAAGAAAAATCTATTGAGAGATAAGTCGGTTAAGAAAATGAATTCATTTTCAGTGTTTCTCTGTTTTGTATTCAACGCTCTCTCATCGATCCGTATTTCTCATACGTAAGCGTCTGACGCAAGTCCTGTGCCGCTCCCCCCGTGTTCTGTGCGCTCAAGAATAAGGTATCGAATCAACAATTTATTATAAATACAGTTCAGCTTATTGTGAGACAAACATGAAGTCAGTGTACGGGAGGGGAAGGACTCCTTTCGAATTAAATACAACAAAAAACTGTTTATTTGACAGTTTTTTCAAAGAATTAATTCTTAATGTATTCTGTATTTCAAAGGAACAGGAATTTTATTCTGTGCTTTGAGTCAAACGACTGTATTATAAATAGAAATTCATTTATATCACAGAATAATAGGACTCATATTGAGTAACAGTTTGAGCTGAATTTGATGGATGAAATAGCGGTGCAAATATGCTATTGATATAAGCATTGGACTGAAAACATAAGAAAAATAGTCATTTGAAAGAATGTCTGCAAATATTATCTGACTTTCCTTTCGAAGACTTATTTTTCATTTAATGACAAAAGGATTTGTTTTGTATTTGAATAAAAGAGTCTATATTTTCAGTCAATTGAAACTTATTTTCCAGAATATTCTGTATTCTCGATAGAAATGCCTAAATATTATCAGAAGGTGTAATTCAAATATCAAATATCGAGAAGTAATATTAAACCATCAAAAAAAAGTTTCGAGATTATTCCATTTCTAGGAATTTACAGTTCTAGAAATATCATGGGAATTCTTTCGATATTTTTGAAGGGCATTATCCAACTCCTACCTGTGCTTAGATGTAGTTTTGACATTTGAAGAGGAAGAGTACATTTATCTCTATTTCTCAGGAATCGAATTTTAGAGCTCCTTTAGAGTGAAAAATAAATTAAATTATTTATTACCATGTTTGTAAGAATGTTATCTCTGTTTGTCAAGTAACATGAATCATGTTTAAAGCTTATTTATCATGCTAATTTTATTATGTTGCAATTTTGGATCAATATTTCGGTATAAATTGAAATAAATTTGTGAATTAATTGACGCAAAATAAAAGTGAATATCAAAAGACATTAATTGATATCAAAAACTAAGTCTTTACTAATGAAAGCATTCATGCGATCAAAAGAATGTCATTAAAAGATTTTTAATCAATTATTTGTAATTAAATTTGTCTTTTACTCACAAATTATTTTAAGATTTCAAAATCACCAATAATTTACTTGACAATATTAGCAAGAACATTTTAAAATATGTTTACTACCACTATTGAACCTTTGCCTTGAACCTTCAGGACAATATATTCGTGGTTACAGAGTAAAAGTGATGAACCAATTAAAGTCAATAAAAGTCAAGAATATTTTGAAATAAATACATAAAAAGAGGGATTAGTTCTGGAATGAGCCTTCAAAGCGAATTCGCCCACCTGTGCAAACTGCTCCGATCAATAATTCTGGACCTTACATGAAGAGCATTAAATTGTATAATAACTTACCTTGTTCAAGGCTCAATATACAAAATTCATTATTCGTGGCATAAATGAGATACCAATTTGCTCTACATTTTATTTTTGGAATTATTTTGTTGGAGTTAGAGAAAGGACAAACAATTATCCATTAATGAGATGGTCTTTTATATGACATTATTATTATTGCATACAATAATTCAAATAAAAATTATTATTATTATTATTTTGACTAAAATTACGAATATTTTCTATGAATTATTCAAAACTTAATAATAAGTTGGTTTTGAATTTCAAGTGAGAGCACAGCTCTGATTCATTTGCCCAGGAATTCATCAATTATTCAACTGCTCTATGATTTTCTAAGAAATTATTTTTATATAATATAGGCTTAGATGGAAAATATATGTGTTTGCAAATTAGCCAAGATCATTTGCAAGTTGAAATCTTCAAGTAAATATTTGCCCTAATTTTGAGTTCAAATCAGATTTTAGTGAAAGAGTGAGAATAATAATTTGCAAAATTATTCAACATGGTGGTTTTCTTTTTTTTGAGTTGAAGTGCGTTTCCCGGGAGTTTATAATCCAGGAATTTTCCGGGGCTTATAATTTAATATAAAAATGCTTATCAGGGATGTCATCGATTTGTATCTCAAACTGTAAAATTAATCGAATAAAAATATTGTGGTTCTATTGAACTAATTTGCAATTTTTAGGTTATTTTTCAATTAGCATTAATAAAAATTAGGTAAATCACCTTAATATCGAAATTCTGGAATTTTATCATTGAATTCAAGCAACGAATATAACGCCATCTTTAAATTGACTTTCAAAATATCAGAATAGATTTTATTTAGCAAAATAAAAAGTGTGATCCTAGTAGAGTTCCAGGACTCATCAATTAGTAGCTAGATGAGATCATTGTAACTCTAAAAATTGAGTAAATTTTGAAAATAGCATGGTGAACAGTATATTCTGAGTAAAACCAAAATTTCCACATTTCATACAAAACTTTTTCACATCTCAGGTTTCATTGATAAAAATGAACATGATAGGAATTCGTTCGACAATAGTTTATTTAAGAATAGTCTTTGCAATATTGGGTGAAAGCTTATTGGAAGAAAACCAAGATCAGATTTCAACAAATATCAAATGATAATCAGAATATTCTTGAACATTGAAAAGGAGACAGAGACAAAAGCACAGGAGTGATTACGTCCATGCTCAAAATAGACTTTTAAAAGACCTAGATTTGTCATCCAGTGAAGGCTATCCACTATTCATATAAACCTTTGGCTAAAATAATTTATGGCTTTCCTTCGAAAAAATTATACATTAAATTAGAAATCATTTAAAAACTGAATTTTTATTGAATTTTACGGAAAATGAGTTATTTTTTGATCGATTGAAACCAGTTCTAATCGAAATTAATATTTATTTCAGCGTTTTTAGTGTCAAATAAAGTCACACTTAAAGAGCTAAGAACCAAATGGCACTTTTGATCATATCTTGGTTGGACTACACATTTGAATAATATTTGCTTTATGTCAGAGCAAAATATTCGGAGTACTTTTACATCTCATTATAATTCAAAGACAATTCATCAAAGATATCAAAATAATAGACTTGTAGTCATAAATTGGAGGATTAAATAAATTTTAATTAAACACTTTCGAAGGAATTCAATGAAAAATCATAATAAATTGATTTTTATCTCCACTGAAAAAAGTTTCAAGCACATTTTCATCATTATTATTAAACAAAGCTATAATTCATTTGAATTAATCCTTGAAATCCCATTATTTCTGTTATATAATTAATTTTAGAAAATTTTTATTCAAACATTTCATAAACTTCTGTAAACATCTCCTCATTTAAAACAAAAAGAAATTGTTTATAATTAATTTTCTAGAATTCCTTTAAGTTTCGATATAAACAAGTACAAATTGGGCTGCAATTCATCCAATTTCTAAGAAAATATAATTAAGGAAAACATAATTCAGTTTTAATTAGAAAGTTCTTCGTTGCACTTTTGGGCATCTTTTTTAATGCGGGGCATTCCCTGGTTCTTAGGTTTGAGCCATCATTGATAAGGTCTCACAAAATTTGAATAAAAATAAAATTAAAAATTGGATCTCAATTACAGGATTGGTTTACCCCTCAATGCAGGAGAGGAAAAACTTGTAGCACAGGTATGACTGACATTATTGGCAGACTTACAGCCATTGAGTGAAAGTAAGTCGTGATTGAAATTAAACACAGAATTCTCTTACGAAATCTGTGACGGAGGTTATCAGGGATGGACAGGTGGGCAGAGGTGCACACTCAATATATTCAGACCCTGATGAATCACTTTAAAATAAGCTGTTGAAAACTTTACATTTTGCACATTCCTTGGAATTTTTCTGGTAAAACATATAAATAATACCCCCCTGAGGTGAATATGTTGGCCATCATTGATAAATAAGGTATATCTGAGTGAGAGAGAAGTGGAAAAAGTGTTTTCAAAGTCGATATTAGTCGAAGTGATCGCAGAATATAAGACTAATTCAAGGCTTTCAACAATAGATACAAAACTATTAAAGAAAAAACATGAAGTTTTGCTGAGAGTTATCGCAACTAAGTTATACCTGACTTTCAGACTCTCTGCCAAACCCAGAGGTTAACTGCTATTTAGCACTATTTACGCACAGGTTTTGGAAATTTGAAGAAAAACCAAGAACATAATGCTTGGAAAATCTGTGCTTAAATGAATTGCCCGAAAATCTAAATATATATTTGAAAAGTGTTTTCATTTTGTTTATTATTATTATTTATTACTTAAAGTATACATCGGTTTGTCTGACAGTCCAATGATTCTCACAAAACATTGAATTCGTTATAACATTGAAAACAAAATTAACAATTCATTGAATAATAATAATAATAACAAAAAAGACTAATAATCTGTAGTCCTATGAATTCCGAGAGTAGTTTTATTGAAGAAATTACTCATTTTATTTGAATAATTGAATTTTCAATGAATTTGTTTTGTTATTGGAATCTATTATTGTTATTCTTATTGCTGTTTGAGTTGTTCGAGGACTCCCATTGTGACACATGGATTACGATATGGAATAAAGTGGACATGCCTATTGAAATTGTTTGCAAAAGAGAAGGAACATTCAAAAGGAAAAACTTTAAGACCAAGAAAGTTGACGAGGATGAGAGATATGATATTAAAGCGTAAGTTTAAATTGACCATGCACAAATTTTAATTACATGTTTCGGCGAATTCTCGTTTAAGTGAAAGTGTTGTGTGTTTTATGTGTTTTGCTGTGAATTCGACCCATTTTTGAGACCCCTTTTAAACTGTTTTAAAATGTGTTTAAATTATTTTCTTTTGTCTGCTTTTTCTTGATTGAAGAAAAAGATAGTTTTGAAGTTTACCTTCGATTCATATCTCATGTAATTTTCAAAAATTCAGAATTCATTCAAAAAAGTTTTTTTCCTTTCATTGACAGCCATTTGAAGTGAAATTTATTGAATTATTTTCCAGCGATTCTTCCTTTAACTCAAAATACAATAATATATTTGTATTTTTCACTCAAATTATAAACGGTTTTATCGATTCACGACTGGTATAGAAAACTGTAGAACAAAGTCATTGAATTTTAATTGCATTTTATGACTAATTTTTAATAATAATTACATAAATAATAACTTCAATCAAATTAATGTTTAATTTTCTCATTAATCTCACGTTTAATTTGGTTTAGGAAATACCCGACCGGATATTCCAAGCGGTATTATCGGCACTGGTGTGATGTGACCGCCGGCACAACTAATATACAGTTTGATGTCTTCGGCGGAAGAGATAAAAGAATTAATAAACTTTCGGACTCTTATTCCGATTGGATTATAACCAAAGGAGGAATATATAGAGTGAAAAAGGGATCACTTATTCTCTATTATGGAAAGAATTGGTTGGGAGAGGATTACGAGGATCTCGAGGATGCGGTGGTCGGCACTCCCGAGAAATCACTTAATCCTTCTGATACTCAGAAAATGTAAATAAATGTCAAAACTTTTGTCTCCTTTTATTAGAAATGTTTGGGAATTCCGCAGGAATTTCATCCTATTATTGAATTGATTCTGATATTAACCACTGCTTTACACATATAATCCAGAGCTCCGTTAGAAGTACACCTGACCTCATCAACCCTGACATTATCCCAGCAGAGGCTGGCTATAGATAAAGCCACTTATGCTTCACACAAATTCACTAAAACAAAATCGATGGGCAAATATGTTGGGGACGCCATGAAGAAGAAGTTTGGCCACTACTGGGCAGTGTTCATAGACCAGCCCGAGAATACTAAAGTCGTTAAAAGGACATGTGATACGGACAGAGTGATGATCTTCCAGGTGAATGACGTCGACTTTATCGTCTGTCGGGTTATGCGGTGATAATCGACTCCTAATATGCGGAAATACCCGAAAAAAGTTGTCTTGAAATTTGAATTTAAGCCAAAATTCAATTCAAAAGCCTTTTCAGTAATAATATGTGATATTAAACACGAATTTATGATTAATTGCTATCAAAATAATGAATCAAAACATACAGTAATTAAAATTCGTCTCATAATTGATGGCAATTATCAGACTTTTTGTGACTCTTTTTAAAAATCCCTTTTAATGACCACAAACTCAAAGGTCATACCCTTTTCAAGGATTAAAAGCATTTGTTTGCAAAAAACTCATTTAAATAATGACTTTATTTATAAAATATTTTATTGTTTTTATTGATTTCAAACACTATTGAAGCCAAAAATCAATTAAAAAGCTTTAACTCGAGTAAATCACCTTGTTAGCTTGTTTAATTTTATTGACAGGTGCCAGATTTTGTCGCTAATTGTTTTTATCTGACAAATTGTTATTAATTGCCCATTAGAAATGATTTATCTTGACCACCAGAATAGTTTTGACAAATTCAACTTGAAATTGAGTTCATTATAATTTTTCTTTATTAAAAAAGACATAAAAAAGAAGTGAATTCAAGTAATTTATGATTGAATTCACTTATTATTCAAAAGAGATGATACAAAAAGTGTACAAATAATTAATGTAAACATATTTTTGTGAAAATACTGATAAAGAATTCAATTATTTTATAATATGTTTGAAATGTTTGCATAACTGATGAAAATCAACTAAAATTTGAACTGTTTTTCGAAGACTGAGTTTCATTCGTCAGTTTCATTGTATTCTTCGCAATGGTTTGAATGCAATACCAAAACCGGAAAATTGAAGTCAAGTCCCGATGAATTGTCGTCGATATGGATGTTCACCAAATACGTGACATCTATTAACTGACTTTTGACTGTAGGACTCGTGTTGGCCGGAATCGGGACCTCAATCATTCCCATTGACTGATTGGCCGCCTCTATAACCGGGCCGGCAGTGGAGATGTGCTTCTGTGAAGTGATCTTTCGCTTATCTTTGACTCTGAATATGTTTTTCTCAATGAGTGTGGCTTTGATTTTGATGGGCGAACTTCGCCTGTTGTTAATGTCGTATCGAATGGGAATGACATCCCCTATAAACCAAATTAAGAAAGAGAAAGAGTCAGTCATTTACTTCAAATGAAATTTTTGTCTTTGATTTGTATTTTCAAACCTCCGGTGAATGCGTTCTCATGAATACTAATCTCCAAATCGATAAAACCTCTCTTCACGAGACAACAGCAATAGTTCTGGAGCTTTCTGTAAACTACCGGCTCCTTCAAGAGAGGGGAACAGAATAAGAAGAAAGATTTAAGAGGTTTTTCACGATTTGTTTGATTGTTTCGGTTAATTATAATTATAATCTTTTCGTTCAATACATAGGAAGAGTAATTGCTTTCGGAATTAATGCATACATTAGAGGTAGCCTTGAGTGGTGAACACACATAGAACTTGGTCTTGCATTCGTGATTCCAAGACAACAGAGACTTTTCAATCTCTGCTTCAATCCAATAGTGAATTTGTCCAAATTTACCTTTGAAAGAGTTTGGTATATCTCTGTAATGGCGAAGATAAAGGTATGCGTATTTAGAAAATATGTATTCCTCCTAATGGCTGTCCTTCAAAACTCAATTATTTTAAGAAGCGGTGAGAAGTCGACAGGTATTTAATATTTCAAGTATACGAATAAATTAAACTTACTCTGGTAGTTGAAATCGGAAAGGTATTCGGTGCTCCCCTTTCTTAAGGAGGGTGTCTTTGGCTTAAAAATTCAAAGAAGATTTAAGAAGATTAAAAAAATTGTGATAAACAATGAAAGTGGAATTTTTTGTATATGTTTTATGACTTAAATTTAAATTCAATGTTGTTTTTAAGGGATTATAAAAAAGGTTTAACATTGAGTTGAGTTTTGCCTCAAAGAAAAACAACTTTTTATAAGATATGACATAAATTAAAGTTATTCTGAAAAGTGTTTATAACTTGTAATTAAAATTTGGGATTTAATTCAATTGAATTTTTTTCTAAACAACAAATTAATAGCAAAACATCTAAACATTGAAACATAACTTTTAATTATAATTAAATGTCTTTTTTTCATTTGGATATAAAAACAATTCAATTATCCGGACATTAAATCCCAAGATATTATAAGTCATTGATTTGAATTTAATCTTCTCTGAATAGTTTTATTTTTATTCGTCCGCAATTGAAATCATTGAAACAAATAACAATTTGTATTAAATTAGAGATTCACTAATGAATTGTTTTATCTAAAGTTAATAACTATTTATCTCTCAAATCTCTTCATTTAACTTTCATTTTAATCATTAGTATTTAATTTAAATAAAAATGCCATTCTGTAGAATGTACTAGATAATGCTAGATTACATTTTCAAAATGACATTCGAGACTTATCCCCTTAAAAAGCCATTAATTATAAGACAAAAATCAAAAATAAAATTTAATGATAACTAAAACACTAGAAAATCCATACCTGTTTGGGTGACATCGAAATTCTCCAATAAGAAGTTGAGCTCCTGGTTGTATGTAATGTTCCTGGATTGCCTGTCGTTAGAGGAAGTCACATACTTAGTCTTTGTCCATTTGACCGAAGACTCGCCCTTTAGTCGTATTTTTACATTTTTGAGGTCTAATTCGCCGTTTATTGCGATCAGACAAATGCCATCAATTTGTTCGCCATTTTTAAAAACCTTTTTATTGTCGTTAAGAGTGATCTGAAACAATTGTAAATTAATTTTACCAATCGCTGTCACCGCTGACATCGACGGTAAAACTTGTTTCACGATTTTCTGGAACATTGTCTAACAAATGAGTTGTGTTTGTTGTCTTCAAGAACTCAAAGGAGAAAAAGTATAATCAAAATCACTTTTGTTTCACTGTTTCACTGCCTCTTAAGCCTTAATAACCAATAATGAGAATACATTTCGTTATGTAATACAACGTATGAGAAGAAGTACTGAATGTAAGTTTGGTTTGAAAGCCGAGTCCTCGAAACCACATATTCCTATTCGATGCTAACGTTTGGAAACCTTGTCTTTCAATGTCTTTATTATTTTCATTCTGTGCTCTTATGGATAAAATTTTTAATAGATGTCTATTGCTATGTGAGAGGAGAGGCCTTATTTGTTGGGATGACTGTTATTAAAGATAATTTTATAAAAATAAAACCAATTAATTGAAAGACAAACGTTTTGTTAGCTTTTTTGTCTACAAATCCTTTATTAATGGCAGCTATTATTGAGCATTTATTGAGCATTTATTGAGCAAGGGACAATTATTAAAATTCAATTTTAGACAATTTTATCGCTTTTTGCAGAGTTTAATCAGTCACGTCTCACTAAATATGCTGCATAAAAGTTATCAAGGTAAAATATTCTACATTTGAAGCACTTACTTATGTCTAACCTCAATCCCTCAATTAAATTAAGGAAAGTTTTTTATTTTATCGGATTTTTATTACTCTTTTCTTTACTATAAGTAAAATAAACAAAGTTTTAAATGAAAGTCTTCTCTCTTGGCTGTACTCAAAGTATTAGATAACGTTCTTTAAATAACTCTTTTATCTAGAGTACAATCTATGACAATATTTCCCAAATATTATCCAAGAATTTAGTTTAAAATCGATTCAAGAGAGGGAACTGTTGTGTAAACTGTAAAAGAGAAGTATTCTTGGAAAAAATCAGTAATTGTTTCTCCTTAATTACCTTGTTTATCTCCAAGAAAATTGAGATGCATCTCATTAGAGAGTAATAATTTGTCCCAAAGACCACATTAATTGAGATAGATCAAATTTTATTTTTCTGATTAATAAAATTCATTCGAGTAATACATTTGAGAATTCAAATGATTTGTAAATTTAAATAATTTGAATAATTTATTATCTTATTATTTTATTTGTTATGAACCAAGATTAATTGATTTTCCCAATAAATTCATTTAATATTGCATTTTGTTATAATTGAGTTCATTTTGTTTTTCAAAAAAATATACAAATTGTGCTCAAAGTTTGTCTGAAAGAAAATTAGTGCCAAATATGTGACAATATTTCCAAGAATTTTAATTTTAAAAATTAGATATAAACTAGGGAAAAAGTTTTAATATTATTTTACATGGTAATTTTTTTGATTCCAGAGAAGATAAATTATATTTTATTTTGAAATATTCCGATAGAAGCAATTACCATGTCAATATATTGACCATTCATCTAACTAGACTTTGCTTGTGTTGGTAATTGCTTTCCCGATTATTTCAACATGATAATTTCGAATTATATAAAGGCATGAATTATCTAGGTTAATTCAGAAATATTTAACTATAATCAAAGAATCAATAGTAGTATAAATGTATTGTAAAATGCAATCAAACAGTACTCCAATCCCATACAAATAGCAACGATCAAGAATAAGTGTTCTAAATGTTCTGAATGTTCTTGCTCAATTTGATTCTCATTAACCTGATTCACGCCAAGGAATCAATAATAAGACGGATCGTTTGCTTTAATATTGCTTTGCATTATATTAATCCATCAAAACTAAGTTATTTGTGCCGATACTTCAAATTTCTCTGATAATATGAATTCTTGATGATCCTATTTGTGTGGGATTGAGCTTGATGCTTTTGAGATCATTTAGTTTTGTTAATAAGAAGACTCAGATAAATGCATACTTATTAGTGATCACAATCGGTAGGTCCAGGTGAAGGTCTATTGTATATGGAATGTCAAGAGTCACGTGAATGTAATATTTCACTGATATGACTGAGCCCTTCATAGTTAACGGAGCACTTTCTGGTATTATTATTTCGAGGGTGTCTTCCTTTTTGAAGCCGGCGCTTACCGGTCGGCCCACACTCGGCTCTGTTAGCAGGGTCTCTATTGATTTGGGTTTGTCTCCGATCATCAGGATTTGGGTCTGGTATAGGGTTGCTCTGGGAGTGACGCTAACTGTCGATGAGTTGTCAACACAACAGTTGATTTCAATCGATTCACCTAAAGATTAATCAATATTTAGAAGAGGAGAGAGAGAGAGAGAGAGAGAGAGAGAGAGAGAGAGAGAGAGAGAGAGAGACCGCTATTGAAAGTGAATTCAATTTGTTTAACAATTGTTATGAAAATGTTTTGTTTGATAATATTTATGGGAAGAGTTTGAACGACAACTGATTTATGTGATGAATACAAACACCTGAGTCTCAAAACTGCAAACATTGCAAAACCTAATCAATAGTTTCCTTATTTTCGTGAAAAGCATTCAAACATAAGTTTAATTTAGAAAAACCTTTCCGTCTGTTTGTGAGTACTTTTCTTCCACTCGAATGTGATATTCATTCGGAGCTAATCTCTCAGAGATCTGACAACACTTACAATAAGTGAATTCATTATAACACAAAAGAGTCTTCAAATTATTAAATAGTTGTGAAAGACTGGAAAGCATTCAATAAGAAGACAGTGTTTAGCAAAAAGTCAATTAAGTTTGAGTGTGAGATAAAGAGGAAGGGCTACAAACCCGGCAAATATCCTTTCTTGTTGAGATTGGTTGATAAGTAGACTTTGCCAGAGCCTAAGCACAGTATTCCTAAGTCTTTTTCGGTACTTCCACTCACCGGTGCCTGAAAATTAAATCAGAGACTAATTATAATCCAATCCTTTCTATAATCAAATAATATTGTAATCTATTGAACGAAATACGAGTCACTCATACGAATTGTGACTCAATTGATGCCAAAAATTATTCAAATTGTGGTTTCAATTCGTCAAGAAATCTGGTGCTGAACAGCACAGAATGGGCACAGAATGAGAATCGAAAAAAATATAATCACATATTCATTGGACAAGAAGTGGTTTCCGAATAGAGATATAAATAATGTATTTAAAGAAAGACTCAAATAATAAGAGTCCTCTCAGAAACCAATCATAGGATATACAAAAAGGATTGAATCCCAGAACTCTTTTGATAAAATACTGGGCTTTCTCTCAGCTATTGTGGGAAATACAGACAATATTCCGATATTTAGTCACAGAATATCAGGGAATGGCTTATATTGCGTGCACTCAAAGACGTTTTATTTCAAACAAACGACCGGTGCTTTAGAGAAAATACTTTTTTTTGTACAAAATTGACATTTACCCATTTGTTAGAGTTTATATTTAATAGGTAGTGCCCAGGGGTAGCACTTATTCAAAGTCGAGAATCAGAGCAGGGTATTCAATTGATTACATTCTGACTAAACGCCTAGAGGACACTCACATAATTGGCTCTCAAATGAGGATTATGGTATCACTAAATAACAGGAACATCTAATAAGCTTGACAAGAGAGAGACTAAACATAATAGAACTTGATTATCCATTCCCTGGTAACTCAATTATTTTATTCCATATAATATTTTGTTGTTTTTTTCTGTAATTCAACTCAAATTAGAGATAAAAATGAGACTCACGTAAAGCTGGTCCCGAACGGGGGCCTCCACAGTAATCTCACAGCCGGAGCGGTGGATGTGGTCGTGCTCTCCAATTATGTATTCTATGAAATAGCAGATACAGCCGTACATACTCTCAAAAGACGATGGAATCCCACTGTAATTACAGTACAGAATGAAAATGAAAAGTTCAGTCAATTTTATTTGTTTTGTTTTGAATGAAAACTTGATTTCGAGACAAAATAATTGTCTTTTTGTTATTGGTTTGGGATTTGTTACAAAACAATGATCACTGAAATCGAGAGGGAATAACCATTCAGTGAAACTCTCCTCAAAGGACTTGACAGAAGGTCAGGCTATTGATGGAACCCATTGTGACAATAATTTGGTAACAATTATCCCAACCGTTTGTAATTAGAAGAGAAAACATTGTTTTGTATTTAATTACTTTAATTAAGTTTTTTTTATCGAAAACTTTTCAATCAAATAATCAATTATTATATGATTTATCAAAACATTATTATAATTATATTAATGTTTTTATAGTCTATTGATTTTTGTAGCATAAAATGATTCAACCCATTTAATTAGCTTATTATTATTTTTTGAAAGATGAATTTTGATCGATATTCACCTTGAACTTTTCATGAATGTTTTGTTTGAATATATTCAATGCAAATCACGAATGATTGCATAATGTTATCGGAAATATGTATCACTGATTCTGTTTTCTGTATAAATATCGATCCATTTCTAGGAGTTTATCAAATTTATTAAGAAATTAACCGGATATTAGATAAGAAACAATAAAATTAGGTGAAAATTATGATTATTTCGCCATAAATTTGATGTTTATCATCAATTTTGATTAATTTAGCATGCATTGATTAGGGTATTCCACGAAAAGCCATTCGAATTACCATATTTTAATAGTTAATGATGCTAATTAGCAAGGTAATCAATGAAATTATATTTAATAATCAATATAACGATATTTCGCATCAATTGGTTCATTACGGCTTAGATTTGCATAAAATCTGAATAAAAGGGTTATATTAGTTATGAATGATATGACTGTTTAGCTGACAATCAATTATTTTTGTACTCAATTTGCATAATAATCTGAAAATCTGTTTCTCGTGTTTATTGATCTGCAGTTTACGTGATTTAAAGTCAAATACTTTCTATGAAATAACACATCATATGAGTTGTGTTTTTCAAATTCAATGCGACTTTTAATCTAATCATTGAAATAGTGTTTGGGAACTGATTTTTAAAAATATTTTCCCTTCAAATCCATTAGAAATTCATTGAATTGCAATTGAATGTTGTGTTGACATTTAATCTTGCGAAATGCAAATGAAAAGTTATGGCAAAAATCAATTTTTGGTATAAAAATGAAATTTCAATTTTCAATGATTAAAATGTATTGCAAGTGGTTTTTCATGAATAAATTTACGACTTTCTGTCAGACAATCAATAAATGAAATTAAAACACAAATTACTGATCAAAATCTCTGGAAATGCCTTTTTATGCGACAAAATCTGATAAATCACATGAAAGCCAACACTGATTGAGCTCTAGACCAGAGGTGTTTCCGAGAAATGTCATCTCATTTGACAATTGTTTGACATCTAATCTGATTAATTGAATTTTATACGAGTAAAGTCATTCAATTACTAATAACTAAATATAATCTGATATTTGATAAAAAATAAGTCATGAGTTTTGAGATAACTTTCATTAAAACAAGTGATCCTTTAATCACATTATTATCAAGAATTTTGTAATTATTGTTGTCATCAAACCTCCAGAGATGTCCACGTGAACGCAACTTGGTCACGGAACAAATAACCTGATATTTAGATTAGTGAACAAGATAATTATTGGTGAATTATTCTAAAAATTCTCGATTTATCATTTAATACAATATCCTAGAAGTTATTAAATTGAATAAGAATTAAATGTTTAGCATACTCTAAAATTCCCATCATTATCTTTTCTATGGTAACATCCCTGAGCATCTCCCATAGCATATGATATAATAACAAATTTGAAATTATTATCAAAAAAAGTGTTCAATTCATAACATTTTCGACTTTGTATTAAAAGTTATAATAACTGATCGAAAGTGTTTTGAAACAAGAGTTTCATTAAAATTCAGTTTTCAGTGAAAATTCATCTTTCAATTGAATAATTTCAAAACAGTTTCCTGAAGTGAAAATTCCATTGTTGTTGGCCTTTCAAAGGTGTTATTGATTTTGAAGATAATTCTGGACAAAAACAATGCCCGGCTTTCAAACAGAGAGATTTGTTGACTTAAGTGAGACTCAGAGGACAGAACTCCAGTGTATTATATGTCGGGATATATTGAAAAACCCTGTTTTCGCCAATTGTTGTTTACAAACATTCTGTACGGAATGCATTAACCAGTGGTTAATTAATAATAATGTCTGTCCCTTTGATAGACAACATCTTGAGCCGAGTCAACTGACACGTCCGCCCAGGTATTCAACAAAATTCAATGCAATCCATTCTTTACTCCCAATCAATAGACTGAAAAATAATTAGACAAAAGAGATCGGGAGTTAAATCTATTTTAAGCCCTTGAATGTAGTTTTCCATTAACCAGAACTTTCTAAAGGAATGCAAAGATAACTTGAATTCAGATTTAATTTTGTTTTGGACTCAATTCCCAATTCATTAGACGTATTTCCGATGTTTGAGGACTGAGTGCTTTCAATCAAATGTGCGCTGAATTGAAGTGCAATTCAATGGAGTGATCGCCAGTAATGATAGGAATTCCCTTAGTTTTTGGACACAGAATAACAGTGGCTTTTCAGCTGTAATTAGTGTTAATAAATAACGAGAGCTTTTAGTTCTGTTTTTTATTCATTTTAATGACTGCTCTATAAAAATAAAGTGAAAATAAATAATTAGTTTTGTTTTTTGATTAATCTCTGGCTCCCAGTTTTTCTTATTAAATTGTGCATGTTCAATTGCA
>JAQIXD010001189.1:0-16843 GCA_034699985.1 Minunthozetes semirufus
AGGTGAAACGTTACTGAAATTTTAGTGAAACGTTTCACTGAAATCTTGTGAAACGTTCCCCACTTACATCCCTAATCACAATTAATTATTTTTATTGGCTTGAAATTGATTCACATTTTTTTATTGATGGTCATTTTAGTGAATTCAGCAAAGTAATCTAGCATGTTCAATAATTATAGAATTTTTTGAAGAGCCTTTTTAATTATTCCAATACTATCCCCGGCCATTGTTTCTCGGACCTCCTTAATTATGGAATTATACTAGAAATGAACATGCAAGATTACTTTGCTGAATTCATTAAAATGACCATCAATAAAAAAAATGTGAATCAATTTCAAGCCAATAAAAATAATTGATTGTGATAGATGTTGATAATATTTTAGAAGTTTTTGAAGAGCCTTTTTAATTATTCCAATACTATCCCCGGCCATTGACAGTAAGGGATAGCCAAGCTCGGCCAACTCAGGGCAGGGGGTTTAGGGAAGGGTAAAATGCCGTAATATGCAAGATAAACTAATAAACCAGACAAAACTAAATTTTAATCTAATAAGTTATCAGGCGTAAGTGAGTAATAGAAACTTGAATGTTTCAAAATTATCTATTTATTGAACCCATACCTGATATCACGAGGAAATGTCAAATAGAATCGTCGGATGGCTTTCCAATAGTAGGCTAACAGATAGACGACAAGACCTAATCCGGTGCCGATCGCTATCCAGAGGTTCAGATTCAGGATAAGAACAGCAATATTTGCCACAAGAAGTGCGACCAACACTAAAACCATGTTTTTGACACTTAATTTATCGCAGAAGCGATGTTATAATTAACTTAAAAACGGATTTAAACGAAATTAATCTTTTATTTAATGAAAATTACGAAAAATACGGAAATTTCAGTACAAATCAAACGAATAGTAAAACGAATTATACGATAAGAGAAAAACGAATGAATCGAAAGTAAAGTAATTATTAGATAAAACGCGACTTCAGCGCCAACGCGCGTCAAATTAAACGAAACAAAATCCGATAAAAACTCAAAACAAATGAATAGTTTTGAAAATTAGATTACCCCAGAAATGTTTTTCAATTTTACCTCGATTAATGGCGAATTTCTTAGAGTAGATTTTTTTCAGAATATCAAATGAGAATTTAATCAATTTTATCTTGTTAAATCATGTAAAATTAACTATGCCTTGGTTATCCCTTTTATCCAGAAGCGATATAAATATACAGAGAGTCCACTATTTTGTAGTGTTTTGAAGAAATTCGATCCTTTTGTGTAGCGGTCACTCAGACTATAACTGTTGAACCGTAACTAAAGGGGCAGAAATTCACAGCGAGTGGCAGTACTGGTCATAGCTATACAAGTCCGATTGGTTATCATGGGTTATCATTGGTTATCATGCTCATTCATCAATTTATTTATGGCTCAATAGTTCTGTTTTATTCAATGTTTGAAAACTATTTAAAAAATAAGAGTTTTTTTTTGAGAAAAACTCATTTCTTTTGACTCTTTTCAAGAAAAGGTCTTTTACTGAGAACGAGTGAACACAACCTTTGGTTCTCAGCTGTATTACAGGCGTCGGAGCCGATACCCAGCTCGCGAGTGGACTGACTTATAATTTCCAGTTTTGGTCAAACAATTGTTTTTAAGTTCAATGAATAAATTGATTGAATTTTCATTCAATACTTAATCTAATCGATAATCGAAAAATGCGCGTGCTCAAATCAATTAATTTCTATTTGAAATAATTTCAATCGAATTTTTAAGGAAAGCCATTATTTGAGAATTTATTACTTAATATGTCGGGAGCATCGGTATAACTAATATTCTGTCCTCAATTTTTACTAGATACTATTTACTTGCAGAATATATTTATCAAAGGAGAGGGCAAAGTGGTCGGCAAATGCCACTTCTGTAAAAAGGATGTCAAGAGGTTTAAAATGATGGACAATTCAGTTAAGTTCTTCATCGCAGGTACTTCTCAATCCGTTGGCGTTAAACTCTGTAAGAATCGATACCAATTTCTTAATTACTGTTTATATTAGGTTCGAGTAAATTATTGAATGAATTGCTTTTCAGTTGATTTGATTTGTATTCACTTCAAAGTGTAAACCAAATTAAACTAACGATTAGTTTATTCAGTAATTTATTAATAACTGAGCATTTGATACCTTATTCCCAATCATTTTGAAACTAAATATTGATTACAAACCCTTTAAAACTTTCTTAAGATTTCATTTTGAATCAAATTCGGGACAAAATTAATGATTAATTTGATGAAAGCACAGTTTGACAGTAATTTGGTGTTTAACTCATATTTATTTCAATTACAGTTCGTATATCGCGAAAAGACGATAAGGTTTACGTCTGTCAATTGGATACGAAATGCGATTTTTGTCCCGTAAACTTCTTCGAAGCTCCTGATAGTTTGTATTTAAATAAGAATAACAAGAAGTGTTGCTTTCTGTGCCGACAAAAGCCAGAATATGTTTAAAATTTATCGTAAAATTGATAGAAATCTATTTATAAAGTTTTAATTGAAGTTTTAATTTCATAAAAATTCAATTTATTGTTTAAAAAATCGATAAATATTTATTTGAATAATTTTGTTAGTATTCGTGTAATTAATTGTTTTATTTGTTCATTAGATCTTAAATAAATTGATTAATTCATTACTTTTATGTATTTCTATTCATTTAATCTATAATATTCAATAGGTTTGGTAAGCCTTCAATAAGTATCTGATCTTATCACCTTGTTTAAATTATAAATGAGAAAAATATTTTCCCTAATTTTGTTGTTGTTTATCGAAACTGAAGCCAAATGGAACTTATCATGGTCTGAAGAGTTTGATGAATTAAAACTATCAGGTTGGACTACTGCAAACACTAAGCAAAAATGCCAAGATGACTGCACCAATTGCACCATTTAATTTTGGTGATTTTAAGCCTAAGGGAAACTCACTTTGGACAGACTTATCCCCAATTTATTGAACAAGGTACAATCTATTATAATGTTTATTCAACTTTTATGAAATGTCAAGTTTTCGAACATAAAAAGCTGAATAAACATAAGCCAAATTGTTTGCCATTTGCCATGATCATTTAAATCAGAATAAGTTTTCAATTTAAAACACTAAACGATCTGAGAGAATGAATTCTCTGCGTTTTTTAATTGTAGTAATTATCTTGGTGAAAGCCAAGGCCAATTGGAAATTGGTCTGGAATAATGAGTTTAACGATCAGAAAGAACTAAATGAATGGTATACCTCTTATACCACTTCGAGTTGTTCAGGTAGTTTTTAGTTAAAATTATTACCCTGTTCATTTTAAAACATTTCGATAATTAGGCTCAAAATGCAATAACTATACGACTCCTAACGTGGAAATAATAGACGGAATCCTCACTATAACAGAGACTGAAAAAGATTATTTGAATAGAAGTTTGATTGAAAGTCAAAGGGGAACAACCGGTCCATTCAAATACGGAAAGTATGTGATTAGAGCGGCACAGCCCAAGAGAAACAACATTTGGACAGAGATTGACCTGTGGCAACCCAAGAAAGATGTCAGCCAGTGGACTCATTTCTTGATTAGTAGGTACAAACAAAAGCCTGTTATCGAGCAACTAATGAAAATTTCGATGGACGGCCCTAAGAATGAGTTCCACACCGAGGCTGATCTCAATGACTTTCATGTCTATTCTGCTGAAGTAAATGAGACAGATATTCTCTTTAAATTTGACGACCAAGATACTATTCACATTAATGTCACCGGTATTGTAGAATTGGAAAGAAATTTTCAGATTGATCTGGATTTTGGTGTCGGAGGTTATCAAATTGGTAGTCCTGATGTGAAACAGCACTTCGAAGAGACAGACTGTCCCTCATTTATGATAGATTATGTTCGGTATTATGAATGGACTGATGAAGAGGTGAATAATACTGAATTGATTAAGAACACTGTGAACAGGGATCAAATTTGTCAAAAAATCAAGACTAAAATAACTGAAACGACAAATCAATAAATGAATTAATCTGGTATAATTTAAATTAGACCAAATAATATAACTTTTAAAGATTATTATCTTAAATAAAAAAACTTTAAATAAAATGAAACATTTATTCTATCAGTTAAATTATCAGTTTTTGGACAAAAATCACTTTTTCCAGGTGATGAAATAATTTGAATTTTACAAAAAATAAGCTTGTGCTCTCAATATTTCATGTCCTATCAGCTGGGCGGATAGTTGTTGAACAAAACAAGACCAAATTCATAATTTTTTCTTGATGGGACCTAATTTGAAATAATTTTTGAAAATATTCCAATGTTAAAGTGTATCACTTTTGTCACATACCTTTAACATTATGGCAGCGGCACTGACGTACACTTGATTTGAATATTAAATTACAGTTTAATTTCATATAATAATTGTTTCACTAAATAACTCAAAATTATACTCAAATATAAATTTGAATTTAATTATTAATTTAGGGGGATTCAGGGGAGTAAAAAATGGCGGCCAAAATTGGCGGGAAACGGCCATTTTGTTCTAAATTACTGGTTCTACCGCAGCGTAAACGATAAATTCAGTTTAAATTGAGTTATATATACAATTAAACATAAATCCAGTATAACATAAATCCAATTAAATTAAATCTATTGAAATAACAGACAAAATGGCGGATTTTCCGCCATTTTGTCCGCCATTGCTGACTTTTTCTTGTGGGGGGGGGGGTCGATTTTGATCGATTTTTTCCCCAAGTTTTTCCAAAATCTCAGGGCGGGTATTTCAGGATTTTTTCGACTCAGGGGTGATTTTTACCCTAACCCCCCTTGGCTATGCCTGATTTAATGTAGCACTTAATTGCATTAAAAAATCAATAGACTGATGTTTTGTAGGCCTAATTCAGAGAAACTTATAAGTTTAGCCTTGATCAAATGATTGAGAATCGTCTTGATCTACATTTTCTACATTTAGAGAAAATTATAAAATACTTAATACTTTTCTGTTTGATTGTTCATGGTAATATTTGAACTTGAATAGACTCTTAATTTATTTTTCACTTAATTATTAGCAGAAATGGTTTATAAAATTCTTAAGAATTATTAAGATAAATAATTTAAATTAGTTAAACAACTTTTAATGATAATTATCTTGCTTGATTAATAAGTTTGAATAAAACTATGGAAAATTTCAAGAAATTACTTTTGGTAATTTATGAGCTAGTTAAATTTAATGAAACATTAATCACATTAAAATACACTACTGGTTTGTATTCCAAGATCAAGAAAACACTTCAATTCTTACCATGATCACAGCTTCTATTCGTAGTCTGTATTTTTAAGCCAAGAAGAAAATGTTTATATTAGCCTTACATTTGGTTCTAATTGTTCATGGTAATATTTGAGCCCAAAGATGGTACAATTTAATTTAATGATGTATAAATTTTCAGGACTGAATAGTGAGGTTACTCCTGTTGAAAGGAAACTGGACAAATTATTAGTAGAGCTATTAACAGTTGGTGATCCGGACACACTTTCCCCTGAAGACCATCCCTCTTGTAAAACGTTAGTAAATTATACATGTTAAAAACTCTTCAGAAAATACCCTTGTTAAATTTTATGTATTAGGTTTAATACTGAAGAATTCAAAAGACTTGCCGAAGAGTATGGATCCACAGCTAAAGGGCTGTCTCAGAAAATAGTGGAAACTCTGACTCCAATTCTAATTTGGTTTGGGGACCACCTTTGCGGAACTTTGTCGTCTAAACTTGGGCATGCTCATAATACAAAGCATGTTGAGTTCAGAAAAGTAAGGCTCGGATTCCAGTCTGCAATGTCTGAAGCAATCAAAAAGAACACTAAGGCTACACTTTCTCTAGTAGTCTGGTTAGTATCCATTCCTTTATTTACAAGATACATTAGTTTTAGCAAGTTCATTCATTATTTTTCTCATTTTTCAGTCAGTTTAAGCTATTCTTGGAAAAGACATTAGAGATCTACTCTGAGTGTCCAGAATTGGAAGACATCTTTAGTGATATGGAAGCGGAGGCCCAGAAATTAGAACAAGTATTGGAAGAGAAGGTAAAAGCGGCCGAAAGTTGCGAATTCCCGGAACCGGACTCCAATCCATCAGAATATAAATCAATTTATATGCCTCTCTTCAAAGCATTGGAGAACCTCCAGTCAAAAAATTAAAACCTGGAAACACCTTTTTAACTTAGTTAGCAACTATCATCTAAAATGTATTAATTTCTTGATTTTGTTTTGATAGTATTTCACCATTTTAAAATAATGTAAAAGGTTGAATTTAAAATAGAAAGAAAGTTTAAATTTTAACAATTATACAAATATAATTTAAAAACTCTTAACGGGAAGATAATATGATTTATTTAGAATGAAGAACATTTGACATTATGGTAGATAAAATGGATAGCGATGAGAATCGAGGCACATGTATGCACTCAGTTTTGTTGAATGAAATTTATAGAATTAAAACAAACATTAGTTTTGACTAAAAATCATTAAAACTATTGACAAAAATGTTTGAAAAGTCAGTTAATTATGACTTTATTACACATTTTTCTTAGTTTTTGAGAAATGTTTAATCATTTTATCTGATATTTTCCACATTCTTTGGTTATTCGACAAAAGGTAATCCACGATTAGTTTAGCTATTACTTCATGTGAAGTAACATTTGTCATCTAATTTGATAGGATCGTATAAATTGGATTTCTCTCTCCTAATGAAACTCAATAGTGGCTATCAATCAACAATTGCTAGATTATTGAAATGATTTTTAAAAGTAAGAAAATTATACAAAAAATCAGTAGTTTTTGAAAAACTTATTTTATTTTCAGAATTGACGGCACTTTTGATCATTTGTTTGACGATTAAGGAGATATCATGTGTGTGTCCAAAACCAGATGTAATTGTACCATGTACATGTTGGCAAAATTGGAACATTCAAATGCCAAATCGACAAGATCTCTACTGCGGAGGAAATGAGAAGATAGATCTCGAAAATATTTTTTCAAATCTGAGTCAAAAGGGTAGGGAATCGGAAAAACACTTCAATTCATTCAAATTGAATAATACGGCCATAACTCAACTCAAAGGCAACACTTTCAAAGACATCACATTTGATCAGATCTATGTCCTTGAATGCAAATCATTGGCCAAGATCAACAAAAATGCCTTCAACGGCACCGACAAAGTATCAACTAGTATTGCAATCGATGGTTCTCCATCCCTGAGCTCAAAAGATATTTTTGAAGTCCTGAGTGAATTCAATTCATTAGAAACAATATCCATCGCAAGTGATATGACTGAAGTAACTTCAAATATAACAAGATCGTTTGTGGGTAACCCTAATAAATTGAAAGATCTTGGCCTCAGCGGACAGCAAATCAGAAAACTTGAACCCAACTCATTTTCATCATTTATTAACCTGCGATCAATAGCTCTACTAAAAACAGAAATAGATTATATTCCTGCTAATGCTTTTGCATTTGAGAATCCTTCCAATAGATCCCTGTTTATTGTGATTGCATATAACCTAAACATCTCTGGCTCTTCATTTTCCACGAATTCATTGGCAAATATCAATAGAAACACAACTTTAGCGATTGCTAGTGAGGGTCGTTTAACCTATTTTAACGAAAAGGTATTCTTACCCTTTCTTCAGGATGAGAAAAATAAATTGGAGTTTGTTGAAAAGAGCCTCGACTGTAATGATTGTCGCAATCATTGGCTAACAAAGTATCCCCAATTCAGACCAAGAATAAAATTCTTGCAATGTTCTAATAACAAACAATTCAATGATCCTGATAATTTCAAAAATTGCTAATTTATCTAAAATTTTACTAAAATAAAATAAATTGAATTAATGTTGGATTCGTTAATTAGTTAAATGTTTGGACTCGTGTTGTTGTGATTCCGTTGAATTTGTTCTTCATTATTACCCAAAATCTATTTACAGTTCAGATCTTCAACCATGGTCTTTTCCTTAGGTTCTGAAAATTACGTAAAACATTCAGCTGTATTAAAAACAAGTTTCAATTAATACAGTTTAACCTTGATTGTTTAAATATAATTTTATTAGTATTCGTGTAATTAATTGTTTTATTTGTTCATTAGATCTTAAATAAATTGATTCAATATGATAAATTCAAAAAAAGAATTGATTACTTTTATGTATTTCTATTCATTTAATCAATAATGCTCAATTGGTTTGGTTAGCCTTCAATAGTATCTGATCTTATCACCTTGTTTAAATTATAAATGAGAAAAATATTTTCCGTAATTTTGTTGTTGTTTATCGAAACTAAAGCCAATTGGAACTTATCATGGTCTGAAGAGTTTGATGAATTAAAACTAACAGGGTGGACTACTGCAAACACAAAGCAAAAATGCCAAGGTGATTTCACCAATTGCACCAAAATTAAAATTACCTAATCAGTTTTAAAATTGTTCAAAGGTAAATCGTGCTGGTATTACATTGATTCAAACATCCAGTTAATAAACGAAACTTTAACAATTTGTGATGGACAAGAAGATCATCTTAATAGAGTAGAAACTCGAATGTCAACAAAAACGGGTTATTTTAAGTTTGGAAAATACACCATAAGAGCTGCACAGCCTAAGGGAAACTCAATTTGGACAGGGTTATCCCTATCAGACTTTGAAAACGAGATAGAAATACACATTATTCGTAACAATCGTTTTGGTTTTATTGACCAATCAATTGACTATAAAAACGACCAAGTTACTCTTCGCTATCCAATAGAGGTTTATCCAATTGAATTTCATGAATACTCGATTGAATTTAATGAAACTGATATAACCTGGATTATTGATGAAATGGTGACCTTTCGCCGCAATATTACCGGCATTTTTGAGAAAGAGCCCAATTTTTCTGTTAATCTGAGCTTTGGTGTCAACGACGAAGACTCGGATGGAAAGGTTAGGCCTTTCGATGAGACAGACTGTCCCTCATTTATCATAGATTATGTCCGATATTTTGAATTGACTGATGAAGTGGTGAATTACAATTTGATCAAGAACAATGTTACTGGAATACAGATTTGCAAACTTTTAAAATTAAATAATAAACAAGATATTCATGTAAACAGTGATTAGATCACCCAAAAAGGCTTATTAGTTCATTGTGTTGATGACAAAAATAAAAATAAACTTGTACACTTTCAAAACAACATGTAGACTGCAAGTTATTTAACCAGAAGCTAAAATTGATGGCTCATAAAACCTCGAATAAACCATTTAATTTTGAAACAAACATTTTTCTGTTATTTAATAGTTTTGGGAAATTAAAAATTCTCTCGAAATTAACCTTGATATTTTTACTCATGATTGTGTCCAAAATTCAGGCACAATCTTAAACACTTTTCTTATGAATTTTTTCCCAAACAAGTTTGGAAGGTTTACTCGTTAATAAATTGTTATTGAATTTCACCTTGAATAAAATTCATTTATTTGTTTATTAATTGTTTGATCAAGCATATTTTACACTTTTAATTAAACGTTATATTTGAATTTTTATGTATTTCTAGAAAAAAAAATAGATTGAATATAATTATTTTAAATTGTTTTGTAATATTGAACTTTCATTTAAATTTTAAATCTTAGTGCTCTTACAAACATATTCTTGTTCATTTCTTACTTACTAGAGTTGCGTATTTATCTTCGCGGTCATTGTTATATAATCTTGTTCGTTTGTTGTTGTTGTTGTTTGTGGTGCACTTGGGTCAGGGGAGACATAATAATTAGTATTCCTGGTAGTATTATCGTCGTACATCTTATCAGGGTCAGCATAATCATAGTTGTTATTTTTGCCGACATCCTCATACATTTCCATTTGATTGATATCATCGTAATAGAAGTCGTGGTCGTCGTTCCTTCGCTCAGGTTTTCTTATGGTCTTCATTCGTAAAACCAACCAAACAATCAATGGAATCAGAGCCAATAAAACAAGCAAGCATATTCCAGAAATGACAGCCGTTAGATTAATAGAACTATCAGGCGTTGACTCTTCTATTTTGCCTGGTCTAATTTCATCCATAACTCGTTTGCAAGAGGCGACAGGTGATTTTCTTTGAGACTCGCCATGATTTAAATTACCAGGATCTTCTTCAACCCAATGATAATACCTGACATAATCTAAGATAAACTGAGAACACCTCCAACCAATTACATCCTCCAGACTGTGGCCCACGTTCCTAAAGGGATTTCCACCGACTCTCAAAGAAAACATCAAAATATTCGGATTCATCAAAAACGTGTTTATTTTGCTCAAATTGAGCCAGTTTGTCTCAGTGCCATCAAATTCCCAAATAATATCCGTCTCATTCCACTCAAGAGAATAGGTGTGAAATTCATTAAGACTTCCAGTGGTTGGAAAGTCATCGATATTTCCTTTAATAGTTTTGCCCAAATTTATACCATATCTTATACTATATGACTGATCGTTGTAAAAGACATTAACCTGTCTGCTAACACCGCCGTCTCTATACTTCAACTTTGGTGGCACAAGTTTAACCCAGGGAGAGAGCATTTTACCGATAGGAAGTGCAGCTCTAATATCAATCCTTCCAAAAGTGAAACTCTTCTTAGTCTTAATCCAAGCGGACGTATAATTCTTATTCAAGTGTTTCTCATAGATTGCGGTTAAGGCTAACGTTCCGTCGTTTAGCCGTATATTTCGACCGCTGTTTGTCCAACAGTTCAATCGCTGGATACTCTGAACTATTGAATATTTTAAATAATTATCAAGTTATTGGTTATACAACAAATGACGATAATTGCTTTTTTGACCTATTCAGTTGAAAAAGCTTGGTATAAATAAATACAAATTTTTTACCATCACAAATTTCTTTATCCTCTGCAATTTCCCAGTTTGCTTGGTCAATGTGATCTTTGTCAAACTCGTCAGACCACTCTAATTTCCAGTAGGCATCAATACCTATCACATTTACAAATAAGAGAATTCTAACTAAATTCATAACTTATCGAAATTTGTTCTTGTATAACACTGGTTTTATTATTCTCCAAACTAGGATTTATTATTCCTTAAAGGTACTATCTTCCTGATTCAATTGTTAATTTTGTTTTGCGGGAAAATATTTGCCCAAATTTAGTTCAACATCATTTAACGGCTAAAACTGACAAAATTATCTATAAATGCCATTTCCTTTTTCGATGGCGTTCCAAATTGTGAACATTTCTTATATGGTGCTTTTATATTTGACCTTGCCATATTTAATTTCATTAGGTTTTTACATGAATGCCTGACTGAATTAAATCTTTGTTGATCATGATAACTGAAAACCTGTATATGAGAATGGATTTCCCTTTTTTTGTGACTTACTTTTCCTTTTGGGAAAATTTATCATGAAATTGTCATGTCCAAATTACTTAACGCTGCTCAGATTGAATTACCAATCGTTTTGAATTTTAACTTAATTTTTAAAAGGTTAAACTTAGTCAATCTGACCTAATTCCTGTCATTTGCTTGAATTGTTTGTTGAATTTGTTTTTTATATTCAATGAAATCAATGCAATCAAACAATAATTGAATTTCACCTTGAATAAAATTGTTTGATCAGGTTTTTACAAAGTTTACCTAAAACTACGTCCATTTTAAAATTGAATCTAAAACATATTAATGAAACTAATTTAAAGATGTTAAATCAGTTCATTTATTTGCTGTTTATAACAATTTTGACGCCAATAGACGGGAAGTGGAAACTCGTATGGAGTGAAGAGTTCAATGAATTTGATTCTTTGCATTTGATTGACGTCAGAAAATGGAAAACCTCTACAATAGAGGAAGAGTGTGACGGTATAACTCACTTTTAACCTTTATTAAAAATATTCAAGATAATTTTCTAATTAATTTTACATTTCTAATAATTTATTAAAAATTAATCTAGGTGATAAACCATGCTATTCAGATGCTCCATATAAATTACACCTGGTTGATGGCACTCTGGCATTGAGAGGATTAGCACATAAACATTTGCCTGACCAGATTGTAACTCAGAAAGTTCAAGCTAGGTACTTTTTAACAAAAGGAAAACTGGAAATAAGGGCCGCATTATCTCTGGAGGAAGGGTTGTGGCCAACTATTATTCTGACTAATAGGGGTCCTTTAATAAATGATTCGGTCAGAAATATCACTTTCAAATATTTTGACCCTGGTCTAAATTCAACAAACACTCATTCTTTTGAAAGTGTCACTGAATTTGAACAAGATAAAACATTCATTTTGAAAGATCTAATAAGAGTTCCGAAATTAGCAAGCTCAATGCGTTTCCAAAAATTTTCTATTGAATGGAATACCTTTGAAATCCTTATGAGAATTGACGATAAAATGAGCTACCACAAAATTAATTCTAATATGATCAAGGATGAGGACATTTTTGAACTAAGCCTGGCTATCTATGTTGGCGGAGAGTTTCTTGGATTTAAACTCGATAAACATGATGTGAGCAAATTAGTCTGTCCAGCATTTGTTGTGGATTATGTCCGGTACTATCAGTTCTTCGATGAGAGTAATGAAAGAGAAAGCAACCTGGTCAAAGAAAGTCCAATGAATGAAAAAATCGAATTATCAAACGTTTGTTCCATGGTAAAAACCAGTACTGAAAAGTTGACCTATTATCATAAAGTAGCCATGATCAGTTTTATATCAACATGGATAATTTTACTCTCGATATTTCAATTTAAACTTTTAATAAAATAAAAACTTGAATTAAAACAATAATATAATATTCAAAATAAGCTTGATAAGTTTATCAAAACAAATGACTAATAAAAATTGGTTCAATAAAATGATTTATGAAAAATGATACTCAAATTTTTGTGTTTTCACACTCATACTCTTGTTCAATTTTTACGTACTCCCTTGGCTTAGACATTTTGGCGGTCATTGTGATATAATCTTGTTCGTTTGTCGTGATTATTGGGGGTGAACTTTGTTCGGGAGCCGCATAATAATTAGTACTCCTCTTATTATTATTGTCGTACATTTTATCAGGGTCAGCGTAATAATAGTTTTCATCTTTGCCGACATCATCGTAAGCATCCAATTGATATTCATTAATATCATCGTAATAGTTATCGAGATCATCGTTTCTTCGTTCAGGTTTTCTCATAGTCCTCATGCGTATAACCAACCAAATAACCAAAGGAATCAGAGCCAGTAAAACGAGCAAGCATATTCCAGAAATAACAGCCGTTAAATTCAAACCCACAGACCCTGGCTCTTCTCTGAGTGTTGGTCTTATTTCATCCATAACCACTTTGCAAGAGTCGGCAGGGGATTTCCTATCAGGCTTAGTATGATTCAAATTACCAGGTTCTTCATCAACCCAATGATAATACCTGACATAATCTAAGATAAATTGAGAACAACTCCACTCAATTACATCTTCAAGAGAGAGGACCCCATTCTTGTAAGGATATCCACCGACTCGATTAGAAAACATTATGATAACCGGATCCCTTAAAAACGTTGTGATCTGACTCAAATTAAGCCAATTTGCTTCGATGTCATCGAACTTAAAAATAAGATCCGTCTCATTCCACTCAACAGAATAGGTGTGAAATTCATTAAGACTTCCATTTGTGGGAAAGTCATCGATATTTCCATTAAATTTTTTACCCAATTGTACGCCATATCTGATATAATTTGACTGATCGTTGTAAAAGACATTGACCTGTCTCTTAACGGTGCCGTCTATATGGCTGAACTTTGGGGGTACAAGTTTGACCCAGGGTGACAGCATTTTACCGATAGGGAGTGCAGCTCTGATGTCAATCCTTCCATAAGTGAAAGTCTTTTTAGTCTTAATCCAAGCGGAGGTATACTTCTTATTCAAATGCTTCTCATAGATTGCAGTTAAGGCAACCGTTCCGTCGGTAAACCGGAGGTTCCGACTGCTGTTTGTGAAACAATTGATTCGTTGAATATTCCAGGCTTTTCAAAAATAAGGAAAAATTCAAAAATTTTAACAAGGTAATTCCTCATTCCAATTATTGATCTGAAAAAGTTGATAAAAAAATGGGAATTCATACGATCACAAGTAATATTATCTCCTTCGTCAACTTCCCAGTTTTCTAGGTCAAGCTGATCTTTTTCAAACTCATCATTCCACTCTAATTTCCAGTAGGCATTGATACCGAGCACAGGTATAAATAGTAGAATTCCTATTAAATTCATTACTTATTTTCAAAATTATTTCAATGAATGACTTTTAAGAAAAAAATACATTTAAAATGATTTAAACCCAATTTTATGATAACTTTTTTTTAATAATAAATTAAAGCGAATTGAGTTTAGAGTAAAACAAATAAAACTATTGACAAAAGTTTCTTTTCCGCCGACAGTTTGATAACTTGTGATTTATTAATTTAATTTATCTAGATTGTATAGTTCAATGGTATTCTTTTAAAATTCTATATCCTATCGCTATTTTTAGATTGACAATAAAATTCAAGTGAAATTTAATACATTGAAGGTTAAATAAATTTAGTCTTGTTTAATAAACTAAAAATTAAATTTGATTAAACTAAGACAACACCCATAGCGAGCCCTGACCTTCAAAAGTGTTAAACTAATCAAAAGATTATTTATAAAAAGTGATAAACCAATAGTTGAGATGATATTATTGGACATAAAAACAAAATGAGTTATATTTAATGAGTATTATGAAACAGATCAGTTCTTACTAGTTCTTTATTTACAAGTATTTTTGTCTTGTTTTTTACTAACTAAAAATATCAAGGAACAAAACAAAATGGATCATTTACTTCTTGAGTTATCTCCTTTTCATAATCCAAGACTTAATTTGAGCGATAAAAACAAAGAGCAAAAGGTATTACATTTTTTAGGTCTTTAAGTGATTTAAGAAAATAAAATGATATGAAAACGTCTTCTAAAATAACATTCAATTGAATCAAATGAAGAGAAAAGTCGTTTTTGTTTAGATCTATGAATTGGTTAAAGACTTTTTACTACCGGTCAGTAAATTGCGAAAAATCATCGATATATTTACCGAAGAAATGAGACTCGGGTTAATAGCCAACCCTCCCCGCAAATCTGTGTTCTATATGTCCAACACCTATTTGGTGGACCACCCGGACACCACAGAAGAGGGCGATTTCCTCGGCATGGATTTGGGTGGAAGTAATTTACGTATCCATTTGGTGCGCCTTAAACCAGGAACTGAACCACAACCCATATCTCGACCCTATGAAGTCGACCCCAAATATAGAACAGGAACTTCTGAAATAGTAATTAACCATTGATTGGTTGAAACTTATCTGAAATTTAACCCCTAATTGAATATCTAAACAGATGTTTGACTATTTGGCCGATTGTATCGCAGACTTCATTAACAGAGTGCCTGACCTTAAAGGCAAACGATTGCCGTTTGGATTCACCTTTTCGTTTGGTTGCGACCAAATGGCTCTCGATATCGCAATTATCAAAGATTTCTCCTTTCAAACTGATCTAAAGGATGGCGTCGGCAAAGATGCCGTTCAATTGCTCCGCCACTCAATTAAAAGAAAAGGTCTTAATGTCGATGTTATGGCTATTCTTAACGACACTACCAGTACTCTGGCGTATGGGATGTATCTGAAACCCGGCGCTCAAATAGGATTGATTTTTGGGTTCAGGAATCAACACTTGTTATCTCGAAAGAGTGGATCGCATCCAACACTTGGATCCGATTAAGACATTCGGGGAAAAAGTTGAAAACGTTATCATTAACATTGAAAATGGTGTTCTTGGAGACAACGGGTCCATCGATTTCGCTAAAACTAAATGGGATAAAGAGATCGACGAGGAATCAATGTTTCCGCAATGGTTTGGGTATGTCTTTTGATAACTGATGAAGAATTGTGACAAAAATATGAACTAATTTTTACATAATTAAAGATTTGATAAATTGATCGGAGGTATGACTATCGGAGATCTGGTCAGAAGAGTACTCTTAAGTTTGGCTCAAAGGAATCTATTCCTCAGCGGAACAATTAGTGAACAGCTCCAACAAAATGACTCCGTTAAAGGCCCGGACCTGTCATCAGTTGAGTCCGAAACTATCGACGGACCTGTTATTGAACTTCTGCGTAGATTAGGATATTCTTTGCCACAAATAACAAGAAATGACATCGCGATTGTCAGATATGTCTGCGCTTTGATAAGTGTAAGGACTGCACTCTTGAGCGCTGCCGGTGTGCACACAATTACTCAAATCAACACTTTATTAATCGTTTGACTCATACATGAGATAATTCTTAACTAATTGTAATCACAATTTATTGCAGTTGTGGCAGCCATTGCACAACACATCGGACAGCCATTAATTCAAGTGGCAGTTGACGGATCCGTTTACAAAAAACACCCGAAAATGCATAAATTGATTACAGATTTTATCGCAGAATTGATTCCCAAACAAAAGGTTGAACTCTTCTTAGCGGATGAGGGAAGTGGCAAAGGATCTGCTTTTATAGCTGCAGTCGTCGACAAACAGAGACAAAATCCTTAACTTATGAATATAGTAGAATATTTTAATTTAAAAATTGAAGTCGGTTAATTTAAATGAAACTTTATTTCGTATTTTAAAATTAAATGAACATGATCACAAATTAAATCTAGAATTAGTCATTGATAAACCTATTATTACAATAATTCCTTCTATATTGAGAACCACCGATACCGGGGGTCTCTGTGAAGTGATAAGTAGTTCCACTGAAGAGCGTCAAGTCGTAGTCAAACCCAATGTTTAAGCAAACCGAAGGAACCAGAGGT
>JAQIXD010001190.1:0-16843 GCA_034699985.1 Minunthozetes semirufus
AGTCACGAGCAGATTATATACTCCGAAACTTTGTTATCGTCGTAAAAAATTAAACACCAACAAGATAATTTATGAAGAAAAAAAATCGAAACTGAACCTAAAGCTAGAAACAATATAAAAAAGGTAAAACTGTTGACAAACTAGATTTAAAGACAGAAAAATCTTAATTATCTGAAGAAAGGCATAAAATTCTCCAGAATAAGGATGTAATTGAAGATAATGTCGATTAAAGAGACATAAACCCCGACTGAAAGGAGTGCCAGTTCTTAGTAATTGTAATTAAAGTCGAATTTTGTGCGAAATTTAGACATTTATTCCCAAATAAAGTGTTTTTGATTTAAACCTAAAATTGATTTATCATTCAATCATTTTTTTCAAATTCAATTCACGAAACGACCGGAAAATTAATCACAAAAACAATGACTAAAAATAAAAACCAATCTTTGATTTAGTGATGAATTTGAGAGAAGTCAAGAGAATGTCATTTGATTTGAGAGCTGAAGATGAGCTCAAATGCGAGTGATTTTGTGTTTGTTTTGTCATTTGTTTTATTGATTTTTGTGATAATAGTATTCATTATTGTTATGTATTTCTTGCGTTTATTCGAGTTAACCCCGGAATCGACTTTCGGTATCAATAATTTGAGTTCGACTGTAGTCCACAATTGGGGCCAACAGTTCGTGGGTCAGACTTTGAACGTACCTTCGATTGAGATCGAGCACACTTCCCAGGATGTCCGGACATCTTCTATTTTTGGCCCGGTTGAAATTTTTGAAACTGCTTTGTGACAAACTCGGCTTAATCTGCTGTAATATAAAACCTTGATTAATTAAAATAATTACCTGATCATATTAAATTATAACAATTAATTTATTTAGTATAATTCTTGATATTATTATTATTATTATTTAAGCAAGTATAATTTTATCAAGCAATATTTTACTCAATAACTTTGAAATAATCATTCTGGTTGTTTTATTAAAAATTATAATACAATAACTGATTAAGAAATATTTCAGCTATCATAATTATATAAAATAAAACAATAAGGCGTCATTTTTATGGCAGATTTCCTCTACAATTGTTAATGGTGATTTTTATTAAAATTGACCCATTTTGGATCAACCTTGGAACTCCAATAGATTTGAGCAGATTCAACTAGCTGTTCGCTTGCTTGTTGATTAACTGCCTCAACGAAGATCAACACATTTTCATCTTGATCGTATTTCCTTGTATCTCTACTGACACTTTTAATGGATTTTGAACTGACCATGTTATCATTCCATGAATCCACAATATCGCCCACTATTATTTCCAAGATATCTTTTTTCGTACTTTGATAACCAATGATCACAGAGATTCTATCTAATTGCTTTGGCCTTGCTGAACTACTCTTCCCCATTGGATTAAAGTAATGCCATAATCCAATATTTGTTGTAAGGTTATTGTTGGCCAAATCGATAATATTGTTTCTTGCTACTTCATCAATTGCGATCACAAATAATGTGTACTTTCCTTCTTCGGCTGCATATTTCCGACTCCTATCAACTTTCTTGATAAGCTCAGGTCCGATTTCCTGGTGATTCCAACTTTTAATGATATTTCTTACTTTGTCTCTATGATCATCACTTGGTTTGGTTGATAAACCTTTCAGCACAATCGTGGACTTAACTTCCTCAATTCGGTTTTGACCTTTAGAATAGCCAATAGATTTAGTATCATTTGCAGGTTCCATATTTTCTGAAATGAAATTCTAATATTTAAACATGCACATTCAGAAAAACAAGACATTTTTCTAGTCAGATCAATACCTGGTCTAATGACAACAAAAAAATAACTAAATCAAATGTTTGCAAATTCCGGCCTGAAGTTATCTTGACAATTTAACACTCAAAAATTGTTAACTAATTTGAATGTCTTGCCTTTTTATACCCTACAAAAATTGCATTTTTTGTTTAAAATCACGTAAACCAATTTTTAATATATCTACTTGACTTTTGGACTTTTGGACTTAATTGAACAATAAATGTTTGTAATAAACATGATAATTTTCATTATAATGCAATCTATGATTCAAAATATTATTGATACAAATGATTTTAAGCTAATATTTAACAGCATTCCAATGAATTAAATAATGGAAATCACTAAAATTCATGTTAAAATTTCCTCCTTTTAATTTTGGCAAACATTTAGATAAGAACAATTTTCGCTCAAAAGTCACGCTTGTTTTACATTAAAATTATAGATTATTTTTATCGCACAGAATATGGAAAAAGTTATTCAAATGAGTGAAAACAATTCGATAAATATCTTGATATAAAAAATACCATTAAATTCACTTAAAGTCTTTCACCAGGCATTAGACAAATGCCATAACAAATGAAATTTCATTAATTTAATGCACTTTTCAATGATTTTGATATACAGTATGTCTCAGAATATACAGTAAAATCCGCTTTTAGTAAATAATAGCTTCAAAATTATCTAACAATTAAAGCCAAAGTCATAAAACAATTTATAATTTAACAGGTTCACAATAAAAATTGAAATTCAATCATGATAAATTAGTGTTTAAGAAAATTCATGCATTAAAATCATTGATAATTGGCTGAAGTGTGTTGTGTCATGGTAATTAATTGATAAAAATCAATGAATCGATGATTGGAAACCTAATTATGTGCAAGATATCAGAGATGGCCATGCTCTTCTCACTCAAAGCCCATTCTTTATACCTTAGACAGTTTAACTAGGTAAAATCTCACAATACGTTTATCCTTTGAGAATAACTTGGTCATTTATTCCTGAATTAAACATAATTATAAGCTCATTGAACAAACTAATGAACCAGATGATTTCATTTAAAAATACAGAACATATAGATGAGATGAACATGATCACACTTTATACAAGAAAATAGAGCGAAAAGAGCTATCATGGTATTTTTAATTTACAATAAGTTTTTGGTTAAATTCAAATATATTATGAGATTTTCAGTGAAATATTTTCGGTATTCGACTGTATTTATTTGAATATTGTTTCTCATATCCGAAGACTTATTGAACACTCAATAGGTTTGCCATAAAAGGAACGGCTGTTCAGTAATTAGAGACCGATATAGACAGCGGTATGTCATTAGCGCTGCCGTTGGCACTGGTGGCCACTATCAGTGTCTCTCTTGTGCGCCCGTTTGGAGTGACGTGAAGCTCGTGCTGTTCCTCTTCGGCGAATAGGTTATTGTGTGGTCCGCAGTAGATGTGGGACGGCCTGCGCTGAGCTGTCCTCAAATGTATGCTATTGTTATTGATGTTAGTTTTGCCGCCAAAACATTTAGTGATAAACGACTGGAAAGTATTGTAGAGCTCTTTGAATTCAGTCCGGAAGTTGTGGTTAAGCCATCCGTAAAGCAGTGGATTAGAACAGGCACTCGACATACCTGTGCAGATAAAAAAGAGGCTTATTTTTAGTCTTTTGAACATGATCAAATCAAATGATTCTGTTCTAAAAGAGCAGAATATTCTGTTTCCTCAGAAATAGGGTGTTTTTTCGGAGAATTTTCAACAAGGGAAAATTATTAATGCTTTATCGAGCAATTACATCTAGTTCAGTTAATCTTAAAAGCTTTACTCTTGCAATGTTTGATTGATTAACTCTGATCCGCCCATCGCTTGAAATATAAAAAGATAATATTCCTCTAAATTTCTCTCAAAAAAAAGTGTTTTGAATGAAAAATATTACAAAAAATTTATTTTAAATTCAGATTTAAAGTGAAATTGAATTTCACTTCTAATGGAAAATGTCGTGAAATATAACAAGATTTAAGTAAAACATCAAAGGATATGCCGCACAACCTATTCCTTTGTGGTCATATATTTTTCTTGGATTAAAATTTGAGTCATGAAAAATCTAAATAAGTTATCTAGAGATTTGTTTTACGCAATAACCTAATGAAATAAAATAAAATTAGACATGATCAAACTACTACACAGGATATCATATAGAATTTCCTGACACACTTTCACTGAACAAGGTTAAATAATAGTCCATTGCGAGGTAGCAAAAAGGAGTGGGTTATCTATCTTCAATGTTATTTTTATTCAAAAGGAACTAGTTTAATCATGCAAACACATGTTTTGAGGGCTGTGCCGTACCTGCCATATGACAAATAGCGAACACAATCCGAAAAGTGGTGTCCGAACCGAACGGGAAGCAGAAGTCGGCGATTATGTTAATCAGGTTAAGGGGCAGCCATGAGACGCAGAATATCAGCGCAATTGATATCAGAAGCAAATTAGTCTTTCGTGTCCTTCGTCTCAAACGGCTCTTGGTTTTTGGCAATTGTGTGGTCGATGAGCGCCGGATGGCTCTGGTCTTCAGTTTGAGGCAGAGCCGGGTGTAGACCACAGTCACGATAATTATGGGCAGAACGTACTGAAACATCATCGAGAAGACCGAGTAATAGCCCCTTCCGTGGGCTATAGGCCAGCGCTCCACACAAAAGTTCACGGATTTGATCCATGGCAATATATCTGTGATAAATTGATCATGGTTATTAATAGATTTAAGCTAATAATAAGATAGCAAGATCAATTTATCTCAATCAAAAGATAAATCGCGATTTTAAATCGAAATATAATTCAATTGAATAAATTGGAAATTCAAGAATCCATGAATAATAGGGAATATCACCATGATAAATTAAGTAAACAAATATGATTGAGAGCGAAATAAAAGACTCGGAATATTCTGTTTGAAAGGTTATACTCAAGTTGGGTCTCAGTTTTGCTCGGAGTTTGAATAATATTGAAATAAATTCAATTTTCCGATTTATCTTGTCTTACACTTGACTGAAGGCACTCATATTTCAATTCAAGTGAAGATAGAATCTATTATTTTTTTTAAATGAGACAGGTCTCAATTACTTATTCATACTAGGCCTACAATTAATTAATGCTAATTTTACTGAAATAATTTGGTTTAAAAATAGTTTAGCTTGGTAAACACGACTCCAAAAACCTAATTAAAATAACAGGGATTCTAAGAAATCTCGCTTTTGATGAAATGGAATAAACCAGGAAAAAACGTGAACTAAGGTTTGTGTTTGTGTTTGTATTAACGCTTATTGAACTTGAAGTTTGTTTGTTCTGTGCTTAAAATATAGGGTAAATCCAGATATACTTTTTTTATGCAGAGATGGGCACTGTTTTAGACATTAAACCACTTGAAAAGCTATGAATAAAAAGTTGATGGCTTACAAAATACTCTCTATCTCTCTATAATTATTCCAGAAATCAATATTTTCATTCATAATTAACTTGGTATTCAAAATTGGAAGACTACATAAAATGTGTGCACATCTATGAAAAGAGTTACCAAAGATTTTATGAATTTTTTGAAAACTTTTGTTTTTTTTCGAAGAAAAAGATGAAAATTAACGAATAATTACTGATTTGGTGGGTCTCGACGGTCCGGTAGAGGAAGAGCGGGAGCGCCAGTCCTATGGCTGTGATCCAAATGCCAATCAATTTGAGTATTGAGTACAACATATTGTTTTCGCCGCTCCCGGAGTGGAGTATCACTTGATATCTATCCAAAGCTATGGCTGTTATGCTTATGGTTGACACAAATATTGAAGTGGCCTCCAGTGCTACGACCAGTTTGCACATGGTCACACCTAGCAATCACACCAGACATGGGATCAATTGACAATTATATTAATATTCTGTTAGGAATTCAATGCCTTTTCCCCTCTTGAGTGCTCTTAATCTGCACTGAATGAGAGGACAGGGATATCAATATTCAAGAATATTCTATAAATATTTCGAGTGAATGGCAAACAACTTGTTATATTTGCCTTACAATTGATCAAAGTTAAAGTTAATGGATAATTATTCTTCGTGTAATTATATCTATCAAGAATTCAATTGATTGAGCATCTGCTCGCATATCTATTAGATAACTTATCTTGATTATTTTCATATCATTTACAATCTATTAAAACCTATCTATAATAGAGGGGCGGATATTATTTTATTAAATAGTGATCAAGGAAAATGAGTAACGCAAAACATAGGCAACAAAATTCAGGTAATTTTACTTAAACAAATGTTCAGGGTAAGATTTTTGAATTTATCTTGTAAAGGATTGACTGAAATTTCAAAATTATTGGAAGACTACAAATGGCCACAGATTCACCCAAGACGTCCTTATAGACCACCAGTCGTTCAGAGTGGTCTATCAAATAAACCTAGAAATGTGAAACCGATAAATAAAACCAAGAATACGAATGTGACAATTAAAATAAACGTGGTTCAAAATAATATCGTGGGCAATAATAATGGGTCAGTCAAGTCTATAGCCTCAAACAATTTGAACAAGAATTCAGGAAAGGGTGGAAATGCTGGCAATTGTTCGACAAAACCTAACAAAACATTTACTCAACGGAACACTTCATCCGTGCCTTCAGTAAAGTCCGTCACAAACACTAAGACAAACAAATGGCAAAAATAGCCACAAATGCCAAACATTCCTAAAATTCATAGATTGCACAAAATGACAAATATGTGCAAGATTATTTCATAAAAGTTACAACTGAATCCATTTAAGAATTTTTCAGTTGTGGTATAGCCAATGATATAGAAGTGGGAATCATTCAAAAAATTCTAAATTAATTTTTTATCTGGGTTCTCCCTTGACTACCTATTGATTAGCAATTTAAAACTAATGTTTATGCTCATATTAATTGATTTTCGCAAACTCAAACATTTGTGTAAGCTCTTTGTAATTTATTTAATGAATTGAACCAGATACTAATTGGAAATTGCAAATCAACAGCTGAAACAATCAAATAAAAGATACCATGTTAATTTTCCGCTATTTATTTAAATGATAATGTATTTTAATGACGAAATTAGTGCCTGAATATAGTTTACAAGAATATTGAATAAACGGACGAAAAACTAATTAATTTGTTTGAATTACTCAATGAATTTGATGAATGACTTTACTCAGACACTAATTAACTCAAATGACTGGGAATTTAATTATACGTCAATTAATACTATATTAATAAATGTCAAAGAAGTTTATACCAGTTTATACCCCGATAAGAGTTGACGACAACACTCAAGAGAGAAAAAAAATATACGACTGCTCTCTGTCAGACATAATCATAAAAGTAGGTGTACTTTGTTTTTGTCCAAGATTATTAAATTTATTAGTTTTGCTAATTGAATAAGTCTGGAAAAATAAATGAGTTCATTGAATTTTCCGAATTAATCTTGGTTTAATTTGTTGCTTCATAAATTGGACGCGCTGTTTTTCTATCGTGATTAATTTTGTCCTAGTTAAAAGATCCTATTTTATTGTGTTCTGGTCATATTGTTATTTAATAGACGGTCTTGTTATTTATCAATTAAATACACATGTTTGTCATCTTGATTAAAAATTAATAGGCTCTTGGTTTTGGTTAATTAATTGTGAAAATGATGGGCGAGGATATCAATTAGCAAAATGACATCTGGAGTGACAGCCAAGACGTCACCCGATTTTACGCTAATCGGGAGCACCACATGAGATGCCACTCACTATTTAATAGCCACCCCTTTGGCTATTACTAATCAAATTATTTCCAATTCTAATATATTGTCAAACAATTGTCGATATAATGGGATTTCTGCCCACGATTTGAATAATTCATAAAATTTCTGTCCGATAAGAATACAATTAATTATTTCCATTAATTATTGATTTTATTTATCATTTCTTTTATGGCTTTTCATTAATATTTACGAATATTTTGCGAATCGATTGCATGTGAAGTGTTTAACCCTGGCCTTCGTCAAAGTCAATAACAGTTGAGATCAATACTATCATAGGTTGTGCCCGATTATAATCATATTCTTGGAATAGTTGATAAATATTAGTGAACAATCTAGCTCATTTATTCAGTATTAATCTGAATAAATATAGAAAAATTATTATTCAATTGAAAGTGAATTACTGTTATCTTGTTCATATTTCAATTGTCAGTTTAAGCTAAAAATAGCCTAGATCAAATTACTTTTTATTTGAGCTTTTTTCTTCTGTTCAGTAATTCAATTTAATTGAACAATGACCAAGCAAATGGAAAATTTTGTTCTTTGTTCTTTGAATAGAAATTATCTCTTTTATTATTAAATAATTTAGCCAGGAGCAATTTTTATTCATAAAATCCCTGCTTAAGAGCAATTCAAACAAATGTTTCATCAAATATTTGAATCAATTATTCGTCAAATAAAAGAATTAATTTTTGAATTGTTTTTTGATGGTTAAGTTTTTTATTCATTTAATTTGTGGAATATTTTGAATAAATATTTGAATTTCATTAAAACATATCCATTGTATTAATGACGTGACGTTTGGTTATCATGTGATTTGAGTTCATTTACAGAATATTCTTTAACAATATTCTGTGCTTAGATTCTTGTTATGATAGATGAGTTTTTCAACTCAAGAATCTGTTTGAATAGAATATTCTTGATCTGAGTTTTGCATTCAAAGCAACGAAATTATAGTTTATTTTGACTCAAATCAAACGGAAATTATTTTTGATTACCTTTTGTTCGCTCAAAAAATAACAGAATATTGTGAAAGCAGAAAATGATTGAAAACCTGATACTGTATGCTCTTGGAAACAATTTTCAGGAATAAGAGTTATCTACATTACTATTATTTGGGAATATTATGGATCAAATCAAATGTTAGGATTCAATAACAATAAATGCATTGAATAGTAATAGTATTCATACATTGAGCGCAGGGATGGGCAGGTGTTTCAAATAGCAGTCAATGTTGAAAAACAATAAGTATCATGTAATTTTATATTGAATTCAAACAGAATTCATATATTCTTGGAAAATTGTTCTCTTATCAATTGGATGGGATGAGTGGGCGGACTGCTAATGACACCTCTTGCGCATCACTGATACCGAAACGAAAATGAGCTCAAAAAATTGCGGACAGAATATTGAAATAGATATCAATAAATCAAATATTTATTTATCGCAACATTAAGTCCGACACGAATTGGATACCACTCCTAAAAATGAGCTCATTTTACGCCAGTGTGACCAGGTTTAGCCAAAAATGAGCAAGCATATTTCATTGAGATAAAACTTTGATAGATAAAGTTTAAGAAGGAATTGCGTAAATCATTGGTAAAATTTCAAGAATTTTCAAATAAAGTTTACTATTTTGCCTAGTTTAATAATAAAATATTTGAAAACCACCTAGGAGTTTCTAGTAATGTGGTTACTCTTGTTTTCATTGCATATCATACAAACATTTAATATGTTTTTCGGTCTAAAAATCTAATAAAGAGTGAAATATGAGAATAATTGAAATCATGTTAAATGTGTCAGAAAAATGACACAAATATTAACATCAATTGCCTGCAATGGAGAATGAGTGTGGAAGATAAGGTTAACCAGGATCTAATAGAAAATATTCTTTTTCAGAATATTCTACCACAGATTTTTCTATAATTCATCATTGTTGGGGAAAACTGGCAAAATAAACTGATCAAGCAAGATTACACATAAGAATTATTCTAATACCAATTATTAGTATGCTACGACCATGGTCATTCCGATTTTTATGTATAGATAATGTTATAAATTTGTGAATTATGTCTGACATTCATAACTGTTAAGAGTTAAGGTCTAAATCAAACGGCACTCAAACGGATCTATCTGTTAAACCGTTTGATACCCTGTTTATGCAGATTAATATCTTGATCTTTTTGACATTTTCTTATAAATCAATAATAGTTGTTATTTTTTATTAAAATGTTATTTAGATTCTATTAAAATTAGCAAGATCTTCATCGTACTGACTTTATTAGGAAATGTAGGTATGATCATGGTGGAACAAATTTAAGGCTTATTTAATTGATTGAAAATATCCAAGGTAGAATAAATGATCAGACTATTTAACGGTATAAACTCGGTATAAACGCATTTATAATCGCAACAATTTAACTTATTATACCTTGCTCATTCTTAGCCAACCACATTTAACCTACTCTTATTCCTAAATTGCCTGATGACACAAATATGCAAACTATTTGATCCGAGTTTATTGAAATATTCAGAATATTCTTGATATAAATATTGATTGAATTCCGGATTATTTATGAAAATATGCGAAGAATTTGAGCGAATTTCTTACCGAACGGCCAGAACTTCACAGATATCTCCACCAAAGAGAAGGGTATTGTGAAAAAGCAGAGCAATAGGTCACTAATGGCCAGGTTTATAATGAACAGGTTCCTGGATGTGCGCATTTTTGGCTTCCGGGCGACCACAACGCAGACCAGTCCATTGCCTATTGTGCCGATGAATATGAGGACAGCGTAGGCGATGACCAGCGATATGATACTAGTCTTGTCCAGAGCTCTGTTGTTGATATACTGTTCCAACTTATCCATCAATTGCTTGATCTTCTCTGGATCTGAAATGATAATTACCCGTCAATTCACTTGATCGAGCACAGCCTGCGTCTAATTGATGTCTTTGATTAAATGGATGCTTAAACAGAATTACTCTGAATAAACAAGATAAATTAATTTTACATTTAAACTCGTAATTAAAAGGAAATTCCCATAATTACTTTTTTCAATACTTCAAGGATAAGATGAATTTCACTTAATATTTGCTTAAGTTTCTGCCGGATAACAGATTTTAGTGAATTTTATATCAGAATATTATGTTAATGAAATTCTTTAATTTATTCCTCTTTTCAATGAAAGAGCAAAATCTTTGAGAACTACTTAAAGAATATTCTGTCGGATGAGATATTGTTCAGTGATTTTCATAAAACTGGATACTTCTTCAACTCAAGTAAGGAACGGATGCTTTAGCCTGTGCTCTCGCTTATAGCTGAATACATAATAAGTTCTAACAAATAACACGATATTATATTCAAGACAAAAGTCTTGTTTAATTAGTTGAGAGGCTTTTATTGAATCAATGGTTTGTTTTCTCGGAGCCAATGGACAGCCAATCAGAGAGCAATTTGTGACAAATATACCCATTGGAGAGGAAAGAACAAAGGAACAGGGTAATAATAAACTCCCTGAATAATAGGCGCCTACAGAAATATCTTTACAAATTGGGATAAATCCATAAAAATTGAATGTTTTCTATTCAAGGAAATCCATTCTATTTATTGAATTTTAGGTCAATCCTGGGATTTATTTATAGAATTCAAAGAAGCATGGACAATTAGATTTTGTTCAGTTCCATGGGATCAACATCTGTATAAATATTGATTGACCAGGGCAAACTTATAGACAGAAAACCCATTTATTTGAGGCAGAGAGCACTGGATTAACAATAATTTCCAGTCAAACGATTCAAGGAAGTGGAGACTTAACTTAGTCAGGTATTTCTTTTTCCTTTTGTCTGACCACAAGTGGATAACAAATTGATTCAATGCTAACAAACATCCTGCTTAATAAATCAGACTTCACTTGGAACTGCTCGACTGTAAAATCTGTGCTCTTTCAGGAAGCTTAACATTATTTATTTATTTCTATCATTTGGTAAAGAATATTCAAATAATCTAGTTTTCATACCTTCTAGCAAATGTAATATTAGAAACAGGGATGAAGAAAAAGAACATCTAGGATATTTTGAATTTTTATATAACAGTGTTGAGCCTAATAAATGCTTACACAGTTTTATTGAATAAATAAACATGCTCATTTTTTATTCAGATTCTTATTCCAGGTTTAAATTAAGAATTATTGAAAAGAATTCTCGAAAAGATTTTTTTTTTGAAATTCAAATAAAAGATAAAATTGTTTTTATCTCCCATTGAATTCTAGGTAAAAATGGTGATAATTACCTTGCTCGTCCGGATATGTAGCGTTGATAAACTTCATTGCAGGCATTGCTTCGCACATTAACTGAGATTAAACAGCGATTTCCGGTTTTACTCGATTCAAAACAATAGTAAAGTCAGTTCCAAATAACCGCTGATATTAATGACCATATTTTGAGAAACGAGTCGTTCAGACGAAACACACAAACCGTTTATACCGTATTTCTGTTCATAAAATGAGATAAAAATAGTTTATTAGATAAGTGTTTGTTATCAACAGTTTCTTTCAAAGTAAATGATCCGATGTTTTCGTTTTGAAAGTTTAGTTTTATTGCACTTTTAAATTGAAATCAAAATCCATTTCTTGGTTTTCTAATAATATTTGATATTAAAAACTACAGTCGACTCCCGATAAGAGTCAATATTTTTCTAATCAAATCTTTTTTAAATAAATTTTCTTTTCATGGATGAGTCCAACAAAAAAAAACCTCACCTTTCTTATCAAGACTATTTTGTGAAACTCTATGGAAATATTTTTATATCTTGGTTAACAATAGAAATTTTAAAAATAAAATTACTAGATAATTTTCCCGCCCAAATTTATGTAGCTAGGTGATCTCATTAGGGAAGAATTATTAATGAACTTTTCATATCCAATTAAAGGCAAATAAGAATAGTAAACAAGTTGATTTAAATGTTAATATTGCTTAAAAACAATTTCTAACTTGTTTATTCGAATTCCCGGACGAATAATTAAGTTAAAGCATTGAAATTTTCATAAACAAGTTAAACTCAATTAAGACTTTTGGCGCAAAGAAATAGTAAATTAAAATAATATTTACTTTATGTCAGATGAGTTTACAATAAGTATTACCACGAGGGAAATCAATCAGGATTATAGATAAATATGACATTTATGGACATCGAAAACAAAATACTCTTTCAAATAAATATTTATTATTTATTATTATTATTATTATTATTACTTTTGATGGATATTAACGGGATTTTCACGTATTTTTAGAATTTGTTAATTACTTTAAGACTCATTCATCAAAAATAAGTTAATAATGGGTTTTTATAGCCGTAAATATTGTAATAAATTAGGATGTGATATGTTGTGCCTTGGTAAAACACATACACACCGCTCATCATAAGCACAGCCACTGATACTTTGCGAGAGAAGCCTTACCAGCGCTCAGAGCGAAGCCAACGGTGAATACCATAGAAACCTGATATCATAACTTGGAGTCTGTACAGTGGTATTTTGCTTTTATGATTGAGCATGGTAATTTTATACAAAAATTAACTGTTGTTTACGAATTTTTTATTCAGGAGTCCCTAAAGAGATGAATTTCTAATGGGGTTATGAAAATTAAACAAGAACAAAAATTTAATTTACTCATCTTAATAGTATTTTCGTGAATGATTAGCATATAAAATTAGCATGGTGTTTGGTAAATTAAATTGCCCCAGATAAATATCAGGGAATGAGAGATAACTCTTCGTTAAAAGGTTCAAATTAGCTTTTTATTTATCTTTGAAAATGCCCTTGGTGACTATTTAATTAAAAAGAAGAAATTGTTATTAAAAGTTTCAGGTTAAATGTATCATGCAAAATTAAAATTCCTTCAAAATTTTCATTTTTTTTTTTGTAATTTGACGATCAAATAATATTTTCAAAAACATACCATGGTTAATTTCCATTCTTTTAATATTGATATTACTTTTTTAAAAAACCCATTAAAATAATTGATGTTTTTTATTTAAAATTCAATATTTAAAATGAATATCCAGGCACAAATACCCGGATATATATTGATAATGGATTTATTATTTAAGAATAGATTTCAAAAACTACTGTTAAAGTCAATTATTTCTGAAAATTGTATTTCATCGGAGAATCAAATTCAAGATAAATAAAGTGATTGTAATTTCAAATTAAGTTTTGATTATTTTGTCTGCAGAGAGTCTGGTTTCATCAAGATAAAAAATAGGTAATTCTGCGCTTAAAATCAAGTTTAATTATTCTTATCTCTTTGTCATCCATTAGAACAAAGAATTTGAAATAAAATACATTTATTAAAGAAATTTTTAAAAATCGCTTAAATTCTAATTGAAAAAAAACTCTTAAACTTGTTCATTCGGCAAAAAAATTATTTGGCGATCTCTCTCTTTCAAGATCAATTCAGATCGACTTTATCAAAGTCAACATTTATCAAGATTATTCAACAACAGAAGATATAGGAAGGATCACTATTTGTTTGGCCATCAATTAATTAAATGAATTAACAGAACTCTCTATGTTTAGAGTGATTTATATAAGTAATCCTTCCCTTCACCCCCTCATTCTGCCCCTTCCAACCTCCTTAACCCTCAAAAACATACAAACCATTTGTCTAAACCAGAAATCCCTTTACTTTTCCGATTGTAACCAATTTTTATAGTGCTTTGAATAATAGTACGAAATTCCTCGAATCCCACCCTTAGGGCGACCCTGTATTTGAAGAGATCTAATGATTAGTTACTAAGAAAGTGCACAACACTTAAGTCAAGTATTAATTACTTCTGTTGTTTACCGTCTATTCTCTAATATGATTGACTTTTAATGAGATTTTTGCGAATTTTTCAATTGATTTACCCAACAAAATGACGTAACTCATAATAATCTTTCACAATTCTTGAGTTATTTTAGTTTTTCTAAGAAGTATCATGACTTAACATGATAAGAGTTCTGTTTACAAATTCAATTTATCAAGAGTTTATCACATTATATCATAATATATTATTTTGCGAAATCCTGTATTACATAATATCTTGCAAATTATTGATCAGATAGAACATACCGATTGAAAAAATACTAACACTTCTAAGTTTTCATATCTCGGTAAACAAATTAGTTTTTCGAAACCAGTTGATAAATTAGATTTTCCAGACTTACCAGGGAATACTTTAGAGATGAAAATTCATGCTTAATATCAAAGTTAAATACCAAGAACATTATAGATAGTGATCACAATTTTTATTTAAAATTTTAAAGTAATTTCAATGTGTTCAATTTTGAGAGTGCTTGCTCATCGCCGGGAATATAATTTATCCCTAATAACAAGATTATTCAATTCTGTGGCAAAAAGTAAAGCTATCTTTTGGTTATTGTGTTTATTCTTTGGTTCAATTGATTCACAATAGAAACGAAACGGAAATATAAAAATTCATTGAATTATTAGGACTACTCTAATGCGTGGAAAGGGATGACCTAGTTAACTCTAATTAGAGATAAAGTCAATTGTGATTTCTAATTTCCATTCTAATGAGACGTTAAATTGAATTAGGTGCTATAGACCAGACAAATGAGCATGATAAAAATATATTACAATAGAGTTTATCTAACTCATTCTGGTGAGCACTAAACAGCGACAAATAAAAACAATTTTAGCATGGTTATCTTTACTGGAAAGACAAAGGAGTTTTATTGATTTTCTTTGAGAAAATTTCAACATGGATAAAATATTAAAATCAATGCAAGATTATTATCATTTTAAGTAACAAAACATTTAATATTCAAAACATTGTTTTGGAAAATATTTGTGAATAAAAAATCCACCAAAAGATAAACAGACGCCTGTTCTTGAATAAACAAGATTTGATAGATAGTCAAATATCAGACGAATTAGCAATGCAAACACATGCAAATAAGTTGCGTAAAATTTATCAAAAACTATGTATTCCTGCAAACATTTCTCGCGAAATATCGGACTTTTAAACCAAACAGTGTTTTGAGTGAAAAATAAATATTTATGAGAATATGTTTTGAATATATTCTGCAAAATAATCCTCGTATTTGACTTAATTCACGACCAGTGTTAACCTTGAAACTTATCCTCAAGATATTTCTCAGTGGAAATATTCAGAATATGCAAGAACAAGTGACTAAAATCGTGTTTGACCTTGATAAGTGTTGCAAAATTTATTAAAACGTTATTGGTATATTTAAAACAATGTTTCACCAAGCAAAACTTTTGCGAATAATAGGAGTACCTTGCTCCCTCTCCATTTAATAGCTCATCCATTAAATAACCGACATCTATAGGGCTCAGAATACAAGCTGTGATTATGATAGGTATGACAAAATGTTAAGTAAAAACAAATTACTTTAATATTAATATTATTTTCATTACTTTTATTGCATTCAAAACTTAATAAATGAATCCCTAAATGAGTGACAAATATTGAAAAAACATTCATAACAGAAGTCATAATATTGTAGGGGGTGTACACAGTTGGGCTTATAATTTAACAAGATGTTTTTCAAAATTAGTTGTTTTTAATCCTGAATAATGTTCAACTTTAAGAACATAAGTGAGTATTTTTAATCTGCTTTTGAAAATGATCTTGAAAAACAGGATGTTATAGAGAAAGTTACGCGGTGAATCATTGACTAAAATCATTCAATGAAAAAAATTAGCTTGGTTACTTTCTTAGAATCATTTGGGAGTGAAATAATTATGTTTTTCAATCTCAAGGATTGTATTTCAATAAGATCTCACTAATTGAAATACAATTCTTAATAAATGATCATGTTAATTTAGAAATACATATTTGTACCATTCAGTGGGTCCTGAGTAATGGTATTACAGGTCAGTCAGTTAGTACAAAGAACGAATTTGAGCTAAATTCTTCCTAGGTAATTTATCGAATTTCATTTCAACTTATATCTCAAAAGAACCATTCAATATTCAAAAATAGTATCATGTAAAATAATTTCTGATATTTTGTCAAATTTAGTAGCTAGGCAATTTTTTCAATGACCTATGCATTTTGGATTTTTTAAGGGTTCAAAATGAATTTAACTTGATAATTTGTAAATACTTTTGGAAAACTGCTTATTTTTCAATGTATTCTCAAGATTATTATTGTTTTCAAATTAAAAAGTAAATCAAATAACAAAGAAAACAATTCAAGTTATTTTTAAAATTCA
>JAQIXD010001191.1:0-16840 GCA_034699985.1 Minunthozetes semirufus
GAGTTTGGAGGGGAGCTTAAAGTGGGTGTGAATTATAACAGAAAAGTTAATGTCATATAACATGAAAAGATAAATATCAATAAATTAGTGGTGAGTTCTGTTTGGTAAGAGTTCCCAAAGCGTTCAGGTTTTGTATTGCATTGAGTTTAGTGTCGAATGCATTCATAGCTTTACATTCAATTGGATTGAAGTGAATGGTATTCAATGGTATTCAATGCTTACCATTAGTAATGCATTACTACTGAAAAATCAGATGAAAAACATATCGATTGAGGAAAAGATGGTCGCAATTGACTGACTCCAAGACTCGCTCTTCCCATCTGTCAATTATTTGATTGATTAGTTGTTTGTTTATTGAGTCAACAAATTTGAAGACAAACCACGACTTTCTGATTGAATAGCAATCTAATGATTACGTGAAACTCATAAAACATTTTTTCAATATTTTATTAATTTTTTATCAGATTTTGATTTCAAACAAATTTTTTTAATCAAATATTTCTTATCTCTGTTTTTGATTTCATCTAAAAGTGAATGAAATTCAAATTTTAAATCAATTTTTAAAAATAATTACAAAATCAGTGCATAATTGAGTTTTGTTATCCTCCTATAAGTCTGATAATAATCTTGATAAAATGCATTTTTCAATATCCGACACCCAATTAATTAAAAATAATAATAACTCATTTGTGGTAAGTATTTGTGACTCAATTTTTCTTAAATTAAATTATAATAAAAATATATTTGATTTAAATAACAGACATATAATATATCAATAAATGGTTCGTTTCACTGTTCCCTAAGATATAAACAATTATATAATTTTCACGAACAGGTATTTAATCAAATTATTTGTGAATCAATTATTGAAATTAATTGTATATTCTTTATATTCTTTATTTACATCAATGGTTAGCTGAAAAAGGCATTCGGAGCCAGTAATTTACCGCAATTCCCTCCCAAGAAATTACTTCCGCTGACTCCCACACAAACAGAAGAGAGAAGATCTCAAATTGAAAAATATATTCAAATAAGTAATTGAATTGTTCCGAAACTTCCGGTTCTTTCAATTTATTAAACTTATTATCAAATTTCGATAAATTGTTTCTATAATTGAGATATGATTTCAATTAAATGATTGTTTTCTTATAATTAGTAAACTAATGATTGTTTTAATTGCATTACAGTAAGTCAGGACCAGAGGATAGTTGCCAGCGATCTGTTCAATGGATTCTTCCTCAGCGGACAACAGGAGACTCAAAGCGCTAAAACAGAAGAAGTGATTTTAGATGTATTTCAACTTAATTGGCAGTCAATCAAAGTGAAAGTATTGTCAACCGATAGGACAGACATTGTGTTGGACGCGGTGTGCAATGCATTGAATTTATCGGAACAATTAATTCCTTATTTCAGTCTATTTGTGGTAAAACGCGTCGAAAATGATTGCATTCCAATACGTAAACTCCAGAACTTAGAGTCGCCTTATTTGACATCACTTACTATGAATTCAGTGGATAGTTCGCACTCTATTATCATAAGAAAGTCATATTGGGATACCGTTTACGACGACGACGTGATAGATGACAAAACCGCCACAAATATACTGTATTTTCAGACTTTACATGACATCGAAAAGGGTTTAATTCAGGCCAATAAAGAAACTCGAAGACAGTTGACTGCACTTCAGGCCAAAGGATCAAAGAAAGAGGTATTCAATCAAATATTAGATTCCTTTGTGACCACATTTTGTTGAACAGTACCTGCAATTGGCGCGAACTCTCAAATACTACGGATATATACAATTCGAGCCATGTTTTTGTGATTATCCCCAATCAAACACTCGTGTATTGATCGCCACCGGAGGCAAAGAACTCAATCTTAGAGCTTATTCGGCAAATGTTAGTCACAATTATGATCCAAACAATTATCTAATTATTATTATTATTATTATTATTATTAACTTATTTTAGGAACAAATGAAAGAATATAGTTTCCGAGTGACACGAATCCGTTGCTGGCGATTAACCACTTCATTAAACGACAAATTAAATGGTTGTGCACTAAATGCAAATACCAGCACTAGTAGTAGCAGTAGTTCCCAAACAAACGGTACAACGAATACCCGATTTGAGCTTTCATTTGAATATCTGATTAGTAAAGACCACTTGAGATGGATTACTATAGTTAGCGATCAGGTATTCCTTCGATTTTTCTTTCAGTGTTTAATAATTTCCAATTTATTCAAAGGCTATACTAATGAGTGTTTGCCTGCAAGGGATGGTCGAAGAGTTGCTTATGAAAAGGAACGGACAAAAAATAAGACGCGAAGAATCGATTCATTTCAACGATTCTCGAGGGAATAGAAGAGGGTCCTGGAGTTATATGAAAAGAGACGGCAGTAGTCATCAAATAGCTCTTCCCCGAAGCGTTTCCACAGACGCTGGTTTATCCAATACGGCGGAACTCAATAGTAAAGTAAGTGAACTGAGTTTTCTTGAATTATCTCAACTTATCTGAACTCTCTTATAATTTATTAAATACTGATCTCTTACTTCCATTAAAATCCTTACTCAGTCTTTGAAGCCATTAAGGAGTTCCCATTCGTCTCATAACGGATTTCCCTCAAAGTCTCGACATTTTGTTGAAAACGACGCTTTCAATGGTATCGGAGATATCGGTGACGACGACTTGTAATCCATTTTATAATTTATTCAGTTTTACAACAATTCTATCAAAAAAAAGTATTTTTTAGAAAACATTTAATATAACTGAAGAATTGCCAAATCATTGATACATTTGACTGACAATTGATTAGAAAGTCATACAAAAGTGTTTTATTTGGTTTTAATTAAGTATTACTATTATTATTGATTTAAAAAAATGGTTGCCTTACATCAAAACTTACATCAAAAACTTTGACACAAATATTCGGTGATAGGAATCAAATCATTTACCAAATGAGTGCAGCTTTTGATTGAAATGTAAATACATTTTCCATTTATTTGTAATAAATGAACAAAAAGTTCAAAAATATGTTTCAATTGAAATAACAAATGAAAACAATTTATTTTTTTTATACAAATTATATATAAATTAATTAATTGGACTCAAAAGAGACAGCAGTTTCAGTGACCACATAGTAGGGGCCCTCCTTATCATAGGCTTTCAATTGTATGATCGCCTCTTTGGTGAACGACATATTAATGAAAGGGGAGCGCACTAATTGTCTGACAACAAAATACTTGAGTTCTTTTCCTCTTTTGTCAGTTTCTGTGTTTCGGTCCAAAATATATTCGAGAAAACCGGGAGAAGCGGCCAATTGTTTCTGTCCCCACAAGTGAGAGGCCAACACTCGGATGCACTCTAAAGCAGAAAGTCTTGTCTCAAGAACTCCTTCTTTGCAAATCTTCACGATTGACGCCATTCTCTGTTGGTCTGGAAGAGCATTAAACCAGGTCTCAGCAAAAGCAGTTCCGATATTCTGTGGATCGGGTTCTTCAACGGTCAACAAAATAGATAACGCAATCAAAGCTCTTGCCTTGAGTTCAACGCTACCGCTCAGAATCAGTTCATTGATTGTCGACATATAAACATTTTTCAGATCCTTTTCGGAGTTAATAATAGTTTTTGCGGTATTTTTGCGGCAAATAATAGCGATCGCATCCACTGAACACAACTTTACGTTTGTGTCCAAATCATTCAAAAATTGCTTCAATTTCTTCAGAATTGACGGATATTTCTGAATAATTGTCGGCTCAATACTGGCCAGAGTTCCGAACAGTTTTATATAACCCGGAACTAAAAGATAACCAAAAATATCAGATTCACCTGAATTTAGACGATCGGCAACAGTCTTAAGCAGATCTGAACTTTTTAAATATTCTGTGCCATAAGAGGTCGTTCCCAACTGTTTTACTATTTCCAGAAGATTAAGAGTAACCAAAGGATCAGATTCTGAATATTTGATGAAATCGTTTAATAATCTCTTGAGATGACCGAAACCCTCTATTTTGGCGAAACTCTTGTGAGAAGTATTGGCGACAGAAACCAAGAGCTCATACATTCTTAAGCTCACGATTTCATTGTGGTTATCGCTTGATAACAGATTTTGTACCTCTTTTTCAAAGAAGTTTTCGCAATAGATATTAGATTTCGCGACATTTAATGCAATTGAATGGCAGTACTTAGCCGTCAATGTCTTCGGCCGAGACAACAGTTCGACCACTTTTACGACAATTTTACTGATATTTAACTCACTATCTATGGTGTGATTGAGAGCTAATTCTTCAGTTAAACACCGGTCCAGAGTTTTGAGCCATAACTGGACTATTGATTCATTCTTAGCCTCCAAACCATTTTGAATCTCTTTTGAGAACTTCTTTAGAATGAATTTTGGCGAAAGATTGCCGAACACGACATCGAAGATACTGACAATCAGTTCTATGTTGTGTTGGTCTTCAAAATGATTGAGATCTGAACAGAATTGACTCACATTTATCTCTTTCAACAATTCCTCTAATTCTGTGTTATTCGCAGACGAGAGCAAAGTCTTCAATTCAACCAAATTACTTGTGTTGTCATCAATTTCCTTATTGTCGATCAAATCTTTTACTAATTTAGACAAATCTGTGTTTAAATGAGCGCTCATTTTATTCATTAAAATTGGATTAAATTAAATCCAAAACAGATTTCAAAGATTTTAATAAGATTTCCAAAGCTTTGAATGATTTGCAAAAAATTATTCACAAATCACATGATATTAATTACTTGTTTACAAACAACGTATCAATAATTTAAGTAATAAACAAATCCTTAAAACACAACAAAAATGTGATAAAATATTTCAATATTATTGACAATAATTGACAACAATTTTACAAATAATTCATTTATTTATTATAATTATATTAAAAGTATTAAAATATGTTTTATAATCTATTAAAGAATATAAACTAAAAAACAAAATAATTGTTTAGTCTTAAGGAAGACGTTATTAGTGATACTGAAATGAAAAGCATCCAAAGAATGCATTGTTTGTGCTTAAGATTATTGGCTGAAGAGGTCTCTGATGAGTGGTTGAGCTCTCCATTGATTGAATGCATTGACTGAATGGCTGTTATGGAAGGCATTAGAGATTGAGATCTGCTTTGAAGTGTAGTCAACATAAGTCTAGCAGTCGTTCATAGAATCACTTATTTGAGTCCTCTTTTGCATTCATTAGTGCCACAAATGCCACCAAATGGTCGACAAATGTCATCTATTATTGATTAATCGCTGTCGATGTCACCGATAGGTCAACGTTCGAGTGTAGATCATCACAACTGACCACTAATTCAGTGGAACATATCGACTATCAGTCAGAATAACCGTCTGAAGACGTATTTTGTATTTAAATGTATTATATCAACAAATTGGTGCTCCTTTTAGTGGTAATAACCGCTATAGACTTGTGGAGGACTACCGATGCCGCCAATCACAAGGTCTGTTCACTAATCTATTATTATTTTATTATAGTTTTTGTGTTAATGATTGCCTTCCGAACACTTTATTATATGATTTGTGAAAAATATGTCACAAATATGTGAATCAATTGAATATTTTTATTATTAAGATAATAGTTATGGCAACTGATTCCATCAAGTTATGCCATTCATTCTTAAGTTTTGTTTTCAATTTTATGTCTTTCATTGTTTAAGAGATGGTTTTTATGATAATTTGAGCAAAAACTCAATTCTTGTGGAATTATTGTCATTTAATCCATTAATTGATTGGATATACATTTCCGCTGTTTTTCAAACGCTTTCGTCATTTTCAGAGAAACTGTTAATGAATTCAATATTTGTTTTTTCATTTAATTTAATATTTACTCAAATTTTGAACAATTTTTAAAAGTTTTCGTTAAAATGTTGTCAGAAATTGCTTTATGTGTTATGTATTGCTGTTGTCCTTCACTTTACCACAAATTCTTGCAATTTTTTATTTGTCGGCCTTTCGTTTCGTTTAAGACAAACATTGATTTATTTATTACATACACTTCTCTCTCTATCTCTCTCTCCCTTTCCCTATCCCTCTCATCAAATGTCTTATCATTTGAATTGATGGCCAAATTCTTTGGCATTTCATTCAATTTTCATATGAAATGAGAAAACATGTGTTAATTATATTAAAGTATTATTACATGTATTTGTAATTCAAATGATTTTTAAGAGATTTTAGTATTTCTGTGACAATGAATACAAAGCATGTATTGAGTGATGTCTTGAGGACACAATTTTCGGGAAAAATAATTATTAGTTTAAGTAATTAGTGAACGAAAAGCTTTTTGGGAATATTTGGTTGTTTTTGTTTCGCACATAAATCGGGGTTTGAGTTATGGTTTGCAATAAACGTCTTTATAATTATATTGATCTTCAATAGTGATCCCCAATAGAGGCCAATATATGGGTCCAAACAATAGGAGCCGATTCTCGTGAAGTGATTCTTGTGTTGTGAGCCTAGGGATGAGTTGCCATAATCGAGGCCTAACTGTGTTTAATTGATACATGTCTTGAGGCCATTCATAGACATTCCTGAGTACGAACCTAACAAAAAGCCCCCCTTTTAGGCGAAAACTTTTAACTGAAAGGCACCGACTGTTCTGAAGAGTGCCTGAATTACAGCTGAGGAAATCACTATCAGAGTCGGAGTCTCGCCAAATATTCAACTCAATGGAAATGGCTGTGTGTGTGGTGTGTGTCAGATGTGATACAACTGTGCCGACCCCTCACTCGCCTCTCCTTTGGCTTCGTTTCCTTTTCTAAGTTATACGTGTGATCCGCTTTGCTCTTTATTCTGTGTTGAGCTGAAGCTGTGTTCCCCTATTGTGTGTTCCCCACCCAAACCCTAGTGCTAACTCTCTTGAGTACTCCTCCTTTCCTGTACTCTCCTGTAGTTGAGTTCACTTTACAGATGCTTTGAATGCATTGCAAACTCTATACCGCTTTTCCAATACTTTATACTCAATTCGTATACTATTTTATAAGCTTTGTGTTAAACCGTGTGTCGGGTCATAAACTGGTTCGTTGTACTATACCTTCGCTTTGGTCTGATGGTGTGCTCCGATGCCAGCGATGCCATCAATGCTTCCAATGCCTGCACTCTACTCGACTAAAGAGCACATAATATACAACTCTATGTTATCATTGAATGCCTAAAACTGACTGACATTTTAATTTGTTTAGTAGTAGTTAAGAGCACAGACATCAACACAAAAAGGCCAAAGTCTAGGATCACAATAAACATATATTCCATTCCATTGGACTCAACTCATATCAAATTATTATTCTTTCGATTCTTAAGATTTACTTATCGTTTGTCTCTTCTGAAACTCATTTGTGACTAATCTATGGTTTATATTATAATTTATCCGAAACTTTGGTCTCCAATAGGATTATATATAAATGTTTTCAAAGTCTAATGAATTGAAAGTCAAAATAAATTTCCATAATTTCAACGTTTGTCTCAAAATGACTGTTAAATCATGTTTTTTGTCGGACATAGAAATCCTTTTAAGTTCTACTCTTTCAGCAAAACCTGAATTTAATGACGAAAACAAAAACAAATTTAAGGAATGAGTAATAAATTTCAGACGAATTCTCAATCAATAGGCAAATGGTTTGAAATTCATTAGAAGCTATTGTAATGTTTAGGTACCTATAATTGGGCGAAATGTCGACTTTCAGTACTACCTCTGCAATCATTTCAGACTAAATATTGATTTTTGGTGTTTCAGAGGAAAGCCATCCAAAACAGAACAGAATGTTTTTGAAACTAATTTTTAATATAAAACGCTTTTCTTTCATTCTTCGAGAGCGTGTTCTTTGATGTCTTTCCATTGAATTTTTCTATTATTTGTGTATTTGGTTCTCTTTGGCTCTCTTTGGCTCTGAGTTCTGCAAATAATAGTATAGTCTTGAGTCTTGACTCTTGAGGCTAAACAACTATTGCACAGACATTACTAGATATTTACGGTTGAGATACGAATATGGGAATACATTTGATTTTTATTTGACATTTTACAGGAGTAGTGGCTATCAGGAGTAGTCATATCATTAGTTTATGCGCTGAATAAAAGCCTAAATTTTTTAATCATTTGAATCATAAGTGTATTTGTGTTTAAGTGTTGTTCTCAACCATTGAATGAGAGATTCGATAATTCGTTGCGATATTAGATGTTTGAACAGAGACTGAACAGAGTGTTGTTATGCCTCACAAAAAGCCAATACTGAGAAAGGAATTCACGAAAACTGTTTTGTTGTGTACCAGACATGCAATTACTGAAGCGCTCATACCTGCGACTCATACCTACAGCGGTGTTCAATAAGATTCTCACTATTTGTGTGCATATAATATAGTTATAGACTTATAGTAAATTTCTTAAGAGATTATATTCGCTCAAATGCTCCACTATTTTGGTTGCTTTCTCTCCACAAATATCTTTGAATTCCTTTATTTTTGAGTAAAATTTTTGGGCCGACTATAAGCTAACCATAAGAGACGACTTATGAACCAAGAAATAGTGCCTTCAAAACAGTTTTCTTAATGAAGTACAAACACACGCAGAGAAGAGATCCCGAACCCAACAGAAACCGCACTCTTTATCAATGCTTATAATTATTTGTAAGCATAGAGAAGAGTACAGAGAAGAGCACAGCATATATTTATTTATGAATTATAAATAAAACTTTACTTTCTTTCACTTCTAATGAGATGAAAATTTTCACTTCTTTTGGTCTTAAGTTAAACTTTAAGTGATTTTTATTTCCATTTTCTCTCTGTTTGTCTGATAATGTCTTTATGTTTGAAACACTTGCCCTGAGTTAGGCCTGAGTGCCAGCAGTTGTCAACTTAACGATCGATTTTCGTTTCCTCTTTTTCCTTTCAATTTCCGAATTCCAGACTATTTTTCGCAAAAAGTGTGGGACAGTCATGAAAATTGGTTCAATTGTCGAATCAAATTGAATGCATTTTAATAGAGTTTTGAAGATTTAATGGTGAATTTGATTGAGAAATATGATCGCCGGCTGTTATGCTCAACCATTTATTATTCATATCTATTACTCGAAGCAAAATAGAGTTCATAAACTGAACACAAACTTTAGAAATAAATGTTATATAAATATAACACATGTTTAGGGCATTAACTGTTACTATACTTTATATTTAACGCAAAGAGTCTTAAAAAATAGGAAATTTGTTAACCATATGTGTTATGTCTTACTATAGGTTGCCATACATTCAACTCATCTTCGAAGCAATAGTATAGTAAACCAAAATAGTAATAGCAATACAAATAACAGGAGTATTTCCAACGGAGGCATTTACTTCTCTGACATACCATTGAGTGATGCCGAGGGCAGTGCCGACGGCCCCGACGATGACTTAGATGATAATGCGTCCGGAAAGGGCGAAGACGATGAGGACACTAAAGATATTATAGACAAAGAAGGCTCTGGAAGTCAACCAACTGGCAGTGGGCCTGACTCTGATGATGAAGACGATGACTTAGAGCTCGGATCCGGAGGTATAATAATAATAATAATGTTTTTATATCTTAAAACTATTTTGTTGGCACTCTTTTCACAACAAATCTATTTATAGACGACCAGCTCTTCATATCATCGACGGAAAGGCCAACCAAAAAACCTGAAGTAACTAAAACGCCGGTAACACCACCTCATGAACCAAAAGTATGCAAACATTTTGAATCGTTTTATAGTTTTTTTTTTCTAAAAATATTTTTATTAATTCAAAGGTATTCGATATCGAAGAGCCGCGAAGGAAGGATCCCTTCCCCGATCCAATAGATGAAAACAGAGTGCCTACTGAATTAAGGCCCGCCATCGAGACGTCGACCAGATTTACAATTCAGTCTTCAACTCATTGGTCACACGATAGAGACAGAGATGATGACAATAGTTTGGGTAATGATGTGTCGATTATGGGTCAGAAACAGGTGACACCGGCCTCGTTCTTCGCTCGGCCCGGTATTCTCGCAGGTATGCCTTCATTTAACTCTTTTTTATATTTGAGTCAATGGTTAAGGTTTTTCCTCTTTTTGTATCTGCTTTACAGCTGTGATAGGAGGGGCTGTCGTCGGTCTTCTTTGTGCCATTTTATTAGTTATGTTTATTGTTTATCGAATGAGAAAGAAAGACGAAGGAAGTTATGCTTTGGATGAACACAAACGTACCACTTCTGCAAACCCATACGCGAGGGGCGCCTCCAAAGAGTTATACGCCTGAAACAGACTCATAAGTGTGTGCTCTGACTCTCAAACTATTGATTGATTGGACGAAAGTTAATGTGATTTTCGGTGAATTCAGTTCTTTAATAGAAATCCATCGGATTTGAGGCTAAAAGTGAAACCAAAATAACTGTCTTTTGCATCAAATATTGGGAACTGTTCAGTGATTTAAAGTAATAACTCATTACTCATCCGATTATTTGTTTAATTTGGACTCAGAATCAAATTGAAGACAACATTAATAATACAATTATATTATATATTAAGGAAATCAACATTTTTTCTCTTCATTGAAGACCAACCCTTCGGTTCGAAGTCCTCTTCAATTAATTATATTAAATGTTTTGTTAAATACTTATATCCAATACTATTGACGGAAAAGTGCCCAAAGTTGCAGCTATTGATTCATTGACTACTCATTGGTTACTCTAATTACTGACTAATCCCTCGATTAGTCGACTATTTTCTCAAAACAATTCAGAATTTGTTTTCTCTTTAAATCATTTATTTAGAACTCAAAAGATATTTAATTGTAGACTAAATCACTCTCTAATCATATCCTTAACTCAAATATCAAATAACTATTTATTGTCCAAAAGTACTAACGATTTGAAAACGTATCGAAGATTAAGACATATGAAAGACATTCCAAACAAAATATATCAATACTTTGTTTGTCTCCCATTTTCTAACCCTTTATTAAAAAAGAGAAAAAGTTTTATAAATTAGTAATAAATTGGAAATAAGTTTACAAAAGATTACAAAAAAATTGACGACAAGTTTATCGAAAAACTTTTGTTTTTGTAAGTATTTTATGCAATATTTTAGAGTACAATAACTTAACGTTTTCTACTTTTTTCACATAATTATGTCCTCAAAAAACTACTCTCTTTTTATTAGAAGATTCGAAAAACAGATAATAATTGACTAATATTTGCATAGAATTTAAATATTAATTTATAATCAAAGACTTGTTATATATATAGATATCATGTGATGTTTATAATCTTTAAATCGATTGATAGCTAATTATTTGATCGAAATTCTCTTCTCTTTTGATTCTTAGAGCAAAAAGTTATTTACATTTAAGTTATTTGAAGCTCTATTTAAAGCCATATTTTAGTTGCAATTAATTATTAATTATTTAATTTAAGCTAAAAATCCTAACGTCTAGTCCTCTGATTGATTGGACTTCATATCTATTTTTGAAATCCTTTTTTATTTTATACAATAAATAACTTTTAATTATATAAAAAGCCTTTTATTAGTTGTAATTAATTATTTCTTTAATTATTGAATGAATCGCATCAATCAATAGCTCTAATTCTTGTAATCAAATGATTTGTTATTTGAATTCACGTTTGAATCGACTTTTTGTACATAAAGTGTGAAAATAATCTAATAATTGAAATAAAGACACATTTTATATAATATTTACTTAAAGCTCCAAAATTTAGTCAAAATTAATGATATAATTGGCTTTAAATGCGTATAAATGGTTTGATTTGATCTAATACTTCCGCTTTAATCTTCTAATAGACAATTAGTGGAAAACAGAGCAATCATTAACTTTATTCTTCTCTGTCTCTGAAATTCTGGAAAAGTTTTGTTCAAAATTTAATTTCAGTTAATTTTTAGCGAAAATGTCATCAATTTTACAGTTTCTTAGTTTTTATATAAATTAATTCATATCACACTCTATTGGCATTAATTTTAGAGACTTATTATCAAAAATCTACAAAATATCACATTTAAAGACAAATTTAAGGGCAGAAACACAATAAATGTGTGATAGATATTCTATAATATAAGTTTGGAGTTTCTAAATTCAAGTTATGTAATGTATAAACAGTACTCCGTATAACTACAGTTAGAGGATATGAAATTTATAACAAATATTTGATATATTATTCCACAATCCATTGCTTACAAAGGGGTAAGAATTTGGTTATACTAATCCCAGAAATGAATTTAAAAGAAAGTAATGATTCACAGATTGAATGATCAGAAAAATGAGAGAATATACTCTTTTTATAGATTTTTTTTATTGAATTTCAGAAATTAATTATTAATAATAAATGATTTCATAAATAGTTTGAAAAAATTATAAAAAATATAAAATTAAAAAAAGTTTTGAAAATTTTATTAATTGGTATTTGTTTGACTCGGATTCAAGAATGAGACGCAAGAGAGTCGGCAGAGACCCGATTGTGTGGCCGACAAAACCCATGCACAGGACCTCAAATTAGGATTCCAGCAAACCTTGAATTAAATGATAAATTAAACAAAAAATGATTGATTAGTAAAACATAAATACATATTAACTAAACATTGAATACAAACTCTGTTTATAGAGAGGAAGGGATAATCATTAAGTCGTTGATATTGCATAGGAGTCGGTAAACGGATCCGATTTATTTCGTCAATTGGTATGGCCTTCAAGTTTGACTATAAATCAAAATATTTAATAAACTAAACGTTTGACTAAAAGTTGGGCTCAAATAAAGTCTAATTTTGTTCATTCTTTCATTCATTGGTTTGAATGCAAATAAAAGCCAAAAATAATTTAAGAAATGAATTCAAAGAATAGAAATGAATGGAAAGTAAAGGAAATAATTAATCAAAAGATAATTAAATGATAACTATTTGCCAGACTTTCACATAAATGAAATGATTTTTATTTTTACAAAATAAATGTTTATTTAAATTAGAGAGAAGTCTATAGAAGTCTATTAAGGCTTTTGTTTATTATCAGAGAATTTGAGATAAAATTATCGTTAAATCAGATCAAGAATTATGTAAACCTTTGGTCGGAAAGGGTTTCAAAGGACCTGAAACTGTTTAAAGTGCAGTATATTTCTGATTAAGTAAATAAAAGCTATAAAAGTTCCCAACCATTGAAATGATCGAACTTAAGCTCAAATTACTCTTCAGGGGATTCAATAGGTTTGTGCCACAAATACTTGACATCTCTTATGATTTAAAACAACAGTAAAAACAGTTTGAATTTCGACTCAAATTCAGAGTAATTTTAAAATAACCTCAATATTAATGGTTTGTTGTAATAGAAAACTCATGAAAATGAGAGCTATTAATAGATTAAGAGAAGAACCCAATTGTTATAACACTCACCAAATCGTAGTCATTGAATATGAGTCCGTATTTGGACGAGAATTGCCTGAAATTCCTAATTGGAGGCTCCAATGGATCTATACCTTCGCTAACTAAACTATTTTTGCTTTTATTCCGTCCCCCTCTTTGTTTTGTTCCAGTTGTGTCGGAAGTACTCGTTTCTAACAGAAGTGGACTGATGTGGTAAAGGGGCTGAAATCAAACAAATATAAGAAATGAATTTATTTGAATATTTTATAGAATTTTAATACAATTCTGTCATAAATTTTGAGTTTTATGTCTCCTTTTAATTGAAAATTCGGAAAAATAACGGCCTCTCCGGCGGCGTCTGCACTAACAGTGGCTGATGTCCACTCAGATACTGACAAATCCTATCATCGAAAAGATTAAACAATTTTCAGATAAATATATAATAAAATGATAAAAATATTAAATAATGGAATCGAGTGTTAATACTGACCCAAACACAGGATTTATGAGCCGTTAAACTAATGGCTCCGAAATTGAAAGAACCGAAGTCTTTGAAAACAGTATTGTTTTGAAAGCCTCTGAAAAATAAATGAAAAATAATTTACAAAAATGTGTTTAAAACTCGTATTTACTGATAGCAGTCATCGCCGGACAAAAACATTCCATTCCATTGCAAATGAGTATCGATTGCAGTAAACAATCCCCTCTTATACACAGTTATGGGAAGACCTGAATAAAGTGATATAAATTAGATATTCTGATTAGAGATCAATTGATTTAATACAAAGATCTTTTAAATTCCAGAGTTTTGCCGATCGATCGAAACTACAGGAAACCAAAAACTGATCGCTAGAATTGTGAAACCATTTTATACGATTTACAGCAGCGCTGTGTCCGATCCAACTATTCATTGGTCTTAATATAGTTTGTGAGGGATTTTGTTCAACTATTAGTAGAGAAGATTTAGTATTTATGTCCCAAACAGCTATTATTCCACTTCCATATCCACCAACAATCAGATTCTGGGCATTGGAACGGATCCACGAAAGACATTTACAAATAGTATTTTCAGAGTTAACTGAATTTCCAACTCCGGGAGGGTTTAAAATAACATCCGGTTCGTTATAATATAGAGAGTATTCATATGAATTAGGAAGTGCTTCGGGATGTGGTATACTATGAATTCGAATAAAGCCGTCACCGCAGGCAACGGCTAAGAGACCGATTCGACACAATATTTCACTATTAGTTCTTTCAAATAAATTCATGTCTTCCCAAGCAGTGCCTCCCGGACACCAATCCATATCCCAAATCATTCCGCAGAAGTGAGAGATACTAAACGCCATTCTTGGCTTAAGAGATGAATCAAATTGTTTGTCGAGAGGACCGACATTCCACAACTGAATGAGTCCGCTCTCGATATCTGTATCATTAAGAGTGTGACTGATTTCTGGACTCATATTTGAAGCGATGGCTACGAATTGATCTCTATTTGTTGAGCTTAAAGGGAGTGGACACCAAGCACTGGCCCAAACCGGACCTCCAACAAAAATGTTGAGTGATTGTGGAGTGGCTATCGATTCGAACAAATTTAACTGAATCCATGACTTTTCACTGCTTAAAGTGGACTTGAAATGGACGGAAGGGTTCTGGTCTTGAATATAAGTATTGTATTCACTGCAAAAAAAAGTGATAAATAAATCAAAAATGAATTTAAAGACAATTATCTCTTAATTATGTCTTACTCTTCATTCAAAGCAATCCAATTATGAATGTTTGGTAACAAATTTGGAAAAGACTTTCTTTGATAAAACCTTTTGTGACTGAAATCAATAAAATCGTCAAAAAATAATTTAAATAAAACTTCAATTCTTACAAATCAATGACAGAATCCATAGTCTCAAAAGAAGGGGTAGTTCTATCACTTCTACTTTTAATTATGGCTACACTCGCCGTTTCGATACATTCTGAGAGTTCTCTTGATATCTGTGGAATCGATTCCTTGTGTTTACTCAATAAGTGCTGAACAATAAGTCTGTTCCCTTTGTAGACCTCAAAGCCACAGATCTTGCACTTCCACATAAATTTTAAATCCATTCCACATCTTTGGTAATGATATTTAAGGCCTTCTTTTGAGGTAAACTCTTGGTTACAGTCCTAACGAATTGAATAAAACATTTTATGAAATTAAAAACACAATTAAGTGTTAATACCTTTAGTGGACACTTGACTTTACCAGTGGTTGTCATTTGCTTTTTCCACTTTTCTAGAGATCCTTTTGGAACTTCTCTTAAGAAATCGTTGACAGAAACGACAAAATCGGCCCAAAGTTTCAAAACTGTTTTGAAGTTTTGTTCGATATTTTGTTTTTGTGCTAAATTTGGTGTTTCTGTCGGTCTCTCTGCCTCCCCTTCACTTGAATTGTCTTCAGTGGTGTCAGAATTATAATTGAATTCTTCGTCAGTAGTATTTCCGCCAATAATTAACTCTCCTTTTGTTGACTTTCTTATTGTTTTTTGAGCCCTTATTTCAGAAAAAAATTAGTTTTATTTGAAATAAGATTTAATGAATACCTGATAGCAGACGCTCTTTTTCTGGATGTGTTTCCGCTATTGTCTTCAAGTGTCTGTTCATCTGATTCACTATTCTCAGAAACTACAGATCTTTCGTTAATGACATGAGTTTTCATATGTATTGGAATCGAAGACTTCTTCAAACGTTTGCCACATATTTCACATTCAGAAGTCGTTTCCATTTCCTTTAAATACAAAATTAAAGTAAAAAGGGATCAAATAATTGTAAGCGAAGAGAACAGACACTTTTGCCACACAAATCCCAATGCATTTTCAATCCGAGACCACTCCTGAAAGACTTATCGCATCCGTTATTCTTACACTTCAGTACTTTTATGGCTTTTTGTGCTTTTATTAAAGCCTTTAATATTTCGCTTTCAGTGAACGGAGTTTTCGAGTCATCATTAATTCGGGCCTTTATTTCATAAAAAACAAAACAAATTAAAACTCTCTGTCAATAAAAGTGTGACAATTGTCGATCACTTACGAGTCCATAATGTTCTTTGAAAATATGTTTATTGGCGTTGGTTTCAGTGTCGAAGTAATCACTACATTCACTGCATTTGAAATTTTCAGAAGATTTTAATTTCTTATTATTTTCTCTTTTAGTGGTCTTTTCCTCTTCTTGTTTGTCATTATTGACGACCACTTCTTTTTTAACTCTTTTTCTTCCCATTTATTTAAATAATTGAAATAAACTCTTAAATGTAATTAATTTAAACAAAACTAAAACACATTTAATTCAAAAAACATAAACAAAACTATTGAAAGTATTCACAAATAGCGTAACACTTATTTCAAACAAAACCCTTCAAAATATATTCAATGAATTGCAATTCGAAAAGAATCTGAATCTGATTCTGTTTTAATGTCTGCCAAC
>JAQIXD010001192.1:0-16839 GCA_034699985.1 Minunthozetes semirufus
TTTATGATGGGGTTTATGATGGCGTGCCTTTTGACACATGAAATCACTTTCAATATTTTTATAGAAAAACGGCACACAATTGCATCCATTTGTTTCATTTTATGAAAAACATATGTTTTGTCGGAATTGAAATTATTTTTAGATTGAAGTTCAAAAATTAAGCGCTTATTTCGCCACTGAATTTTGATCTTGAACTTGTTTATGCAATTATACATAATGTACTTGTTCACACATTTCCAATTCATTATATTTGATTGAGTGAAGAGTTTTAAAGCCTTCGAATTGATATGAAATTAAAGTGAGTGAAACGAACTCAATATTGAAGATATTTTCTCTCAAATGGATCAATAAATTTGATCCTCAGATTTGCTGAATTTTTTTCCGATACCAGTATATCGTGTTTCTCATGTAATACACTATTTGTCGATCAGATATAGAGAGAGAACACACAGAATGGGAGAGCAGTGCCTGAAATGATACTTTCGAGCAATACTTATGGAAGAGGCCAACCATTCTTAATGATGAATATCTGTAATAATGTTCGTAGCTTTTGGGCAAACATTAATTTAGTGTCTGCACGACATATACGATGATTGCATTATATAAAAGCACTTTTTCTCCGAACAATAATACATATATTGTATAGTTTTGTCCGCAAAAAATAGTCTCATTTTAATTACAAGACTTACAAACAGTACATAAAAACTTGAATGAAAGGCAATGAAAACATCGAAGCATTTATTTCTAGGATTACTTCATAATTAAAATGAAAGGAATTCCTATGAAACAGACATATAATTAATTTCTACTCAACAGAATAGTCGAATTAAATAATTAGAAATCGAGTCAAATATTTGTCAAAATATCTGAGTGATAGTGAATGGAATGGTATTTAAGGAATGGTATCAATGAAAGTAAGGGACGGCTTGTCTACAATTTGTAGCAATAAATTAAATCATTAAATAAAGTGTTAAAAGAAAGTCTCGTTTTCTTGATTCCACTTCACATAATAGACAGACATTTATTTGTATAACATTTTAATGTGTTTATCAGACGGTATATAAAGAGTCGAAACAAGAAAAATATATTCTATTCACTTCTTTTTTAAAGGATTTTACTCTTGCTTTTAGTCTTGCTTTTTGTGCAAACAGTATAAAAAGTTTTGGAATTCATAGAAACTGAAATCAAAAAATGAAAATACAGTAAAGAAAGTGGAAAATGAAAAATTCAGCAAAATTTAAAAGAAGAGGGACAGACATTTGTTAGCGAAGGAGAAAAATGTCACTTAAATTTTGATTCGCAATTTACAATATTTCATAGTTTAAGTCTTAAACTTTAAGACTTGGAATTTGAAGCAACATTTTTCTCTTTGAAAATCACCGAACCCTTCTGCCATTAGAGACCTACTGATGACATCAACAAATAGCAGTCTTTTGACATAAAATACAATATTTATGATCGAAGCGATGGTTTGTCTAAAATATAATCAGTTATTCATTAGTCGACCGAAAAATGTGATATAAAGTGTGTTCGACAGTGGAGTCAATAAATTAAAAATAATGACTCATTAAATGTTAAGTCAACAAACATTGGAAGAGAATAATTAAATACTTCATAAGTTTAGATCTAATTCTTAGTCGATTCCTCCTTAAGGGATGAGATGGTGTTCGACGAACTGGATCTCCTGCTTCTGGTCCTTATATTGGGTTTCTTTTGTTAGTAAACTATCAATCATTTAGTTATTAGAGAGAAGGAGAAGAATTTGTTTAGTAAACTACACAACAGACCCTCCGATCAAACGTTAGACGACTGTCTTCTTTGCATTGCTTTGAATTATATTAGACTCCCGTCCACTCAAACAGCGAAACAAATGGAGAGACTTTTAATATGAAGTCTTTCCAGACTTTTTCGCTCAGTTTGTCAACACGTGGTTAACGTTATATAACTTATTAGACGATACAAAAACAAGATTTTTGCATTACATGTGCCGCAGCCATCGCCAGGCTTATCCATAACCAGGGAGTCTATTGGAATTTCTTATAAATGACAAGTTTGGCTAATGTGGATAATTTTAGTATTGACAAACCCTTCTCTCTATTTTTGTATATTTTGTGAGATATAGTCCAGGGATTCAATTTGTTTTGAAAGCCCAACGGATGCATCGGTTATACCCATTGCGTCCTAAATGTTTGCTCCAATAATATAATAACAAATTGAAGTATTCAGAAGAGGAGGAAAACTCCGGCAAAAAAAGTGATACATTACTAAAATACAAGACAAGAAGTGACACCATTTCGAGTAAAACAATGCTTTTCGAAGGGCTTTGCCTTTGATTTTGCGTTTAATTAAAAGTGTGGACTCAGCTCTTACTCAACTAATACTGAGTCTGAGCTCAAACTCAGCTTAAAATTTGCAAACATTAACACAATTCAGAAGAAAAAGTAACGGGAAATACAGTCAAAGTAGTTGTTGTTTAACTCAATTTATAGTCTTTTGCGGATATATGACTGAGATTTATGGTCTGCCTTCTCATTAGACTAATTCCTCTTTCAATTTAGTCATTTATTTAAAAGTTGCAAAACTAACAACATTTCGATTCTTCTAAAATTATCATAATTTGTACTTATTTTTGATTTTACTACAGACCATATCTTGCTAATAACACGCGAAGAGAAATATGCCCATAAGTCCATCTAATATTTTCAGGTTATTTAGTTAAACTAATTTAAAAAGACGTCCTTTGGTTCTAAAGAAAGAAATCTCTTCTTTCATGTAAATAAGATTGAAACTCTGGCAATCTCTACAAATTGATTAACATAAAACTTTATTTCAAAGAAAGCTAAAGGAGCTGTATTTGGTTTGTTTGTTACAACTCTTTTATTGGTTTAATTAATTAATAAAATTTGAATTATAATAGAAAAATGTTTTTAGAAATTCGTCACATATTTGAATTAAGTCAGTTTAAGCCTCATTTACTTAATTAAAGTATTTATTGGTCTAAACGATGAAAATTGAAAAATAATTAAATTAATGTAAATTCCTATTTAGTATTCATTGGGTATGAAATCAGTAAACAGGAGCGAACCCTCCGATAACCAGATTAGACGACAACATCTCTTAATTAATATTATAATAGTTTTATATTTCAGAATCTGACGACTTTTCTGAATATTATGACGGCTTTGTTGTTGAAGATAAAAACAGATCCAACACATTCACACATCCATCACAATCATAGCATTAAACACATTTAAAATTAAAATTTTTCAAAGCATTCAAATGAATTGAAGTTCCGATCGGAGTACAAACTATTTGTTTAATTGAATAAACAGTCAATTAATGGGAAATTGAGATAAAAGCAGTTTATGGAAGACTAAGTCTCAGAGAACAGCTTAACAAACATCTGATGGCAAAGAGTATAATATAATATAATATATGGACAATAAAATAGTTTTACTCTATATTCTGTGCGTTTAGTTCTTCCAAACTGTAGTTATTGTTAACTTTAAAAAGTTCATTGAAATTGTAATTACATATAAAAGTTTGCAAAGCATTTGGTCGGGAGTTATCCCAATATTTCGTAAGAGTACTGTTGGCACTACCAGTCTAAGTGCCAATCGAGTAGTGTCTGGGTTGTAGTGATGGAGCAGCTGTTTGGCGCCTAAAAGCTTTCGGTTCACAATATTTTTGTCAAACTTTAAAGGCATAGAAAATGCACTGAAATTAGATCGAAATATTAGTTAACATAAATGAGTGTCTCTTATATGAGTGTCACTCCAAACGACAGTTCAACACTTTTATGACAATCGATTGGAAACCACCAGATCTTAAACAACAAAACATTTTATAAACTTCTCTTATGTTTAGCCCTCAAACCATTCTCTCAAACTATTTATTCTCTAATTTAAACAAAAATGCATTAAATTTTATAACAAAAAGTAAGACAAAGATTCAATTGAAGATTATTCTCATATTTAAGAATAATATAGATGTTATTACTGACTGTTTAAAGTCCTTCTATTCTCATAACTAAATTGAATTTCATTTTTAGAATAAATTAAATCTCTTTGGGGGACACATAACACACATAACATCCATAACACACATAAAATGCCATTAATTCTAGAAAATAGTGTTTATATATTAAATAATATATTAAAAGAAAATATATTATACTGTTATATAAGTTGTATATTTTGACTATAAGTACGGCGTCGTGTCGTTTGTCTGAGAAAAGTCTTGACATTAGTCTTAAAATTTATTATATTTTTTAGTCAACTCTTAGAGTGAATATTCTCTCATAAAAACATATGTTTTTCTAAAATAACACGAATTTATTTACGCGAATCACAAACTAAAACACTCTTTCAGATACCATTTCCTAATACGTGACGAGACATTAGTCGACGATTTTGTCGCAAATAAAAACATACTATACTTCGAACAGTTATATCGAAAATCGTATGTAATTTATCGAACAATTAACAGATAACTAATGAAGTGCTGCCAAAATGTCGAGACAGTCGAGACAACTGTCGAGTCATGTCATCTATTCATCAAAACCTATTTTCGAGATATAGCCACAAATGAAGTCAATGTCTGATTTTGGCGGCGATTAACAAATTTTATCTTACGATCTGTTTCTGCAAAGAATGCAAATCGAGTTATCATTCAATTATTGTTAAGCAAAACATCATTTTTCATATTAATTGTCTTCGAATTGTCTTTGAATTCTTTCGGCAAAAATAGCACTAATTTGAAAGTTATTGTCAAAAGCATTGGCAATGATTTAGAGCTCACATAAGACAAGAGCTCAAACCCAATCAAATTGAGCTGAACTTCATATAATAGCAATTGTCTCATCTAATACTCGACTAACGAGAAATGCAAATGAAATTGTCCTCAACTGAAGTCTATTCGAAGTCTATGACCAAAGAAATGAAATTTAATGAGAACTGCAATTGTATTCAACTCTGAAATGAGCTTCAAATGGAAATTCTGATCAAAATAATTAAATGGAAACTAACTATGATTCAGATTCTGGTTTTGGGCTGAGCTGTATTGCGAGGACTCATTTATTGCAAGTTATGTCTGACCGCCTCTTATCAGTTGAGAAGAGTCCTGACATTTATTATGGTTAACGATCACAGAATAAAAGGAGAGAAACAGGAAATAAATCCACAAAAAGAAGTAAATGTTCGACAAATTTATACAAAAATAGGGAAAACGACTCTTCAGACAAAGCTATGATTGGATCAGTTTATGGTCTATTATATTAAATGGAGATCCACTAGAATTGAGTACAACTTTCACCAATTATAATATGAATCGAGTTGTTTGGCTTGAATTATGAATAAGCAATTATAAGGATTATAAGTATTACCAACTGTTATATATTCAGACAATTGAAGAGACCAAACAATTTGTCAAACCTGTGGTGTGCGCCCAACGACATCAAGTTTTGGTCCACATATGGACCAAATATTCTTTTGAAGCAAAAATAACTTTTGTATAATCAATAGCCTATTGAAGGAATAGTTATGGAGAGCCTAACAGACAGCACAGCACTACTTGAATCACAAATAGAATACATAAGAGAATCACTGAATGACTGAAACATTCAAAGTTTGAATCACTTTTTCAATACTCAAATAATTGAGCGAAACTTCATTTGCATAAAAAAGTCTAAAATATATGCAAATCTAAAAATTATCGTAAAAAAGTCAGACACACGACAAAGGAATGCCTAATATTATAGAATACGAATGAGTTTATAAAATATTAAACAAAGGATTAATGTTTAGTCATTTATTTCATAACATTTTAAAAGTTATTCCATTAAAACTCCGATCATTTCAATTCAATTTTCAGCAAAAGTCTAACATTGAATCAATTTTGTGACTTATTGGACAATCTGTGTCTAATAACTTTTATCACAATTCCTTCGATACTAACAAATAGTTTTGAAGACAATCATCAACGAATCGAATCTTCAATTTAATGTTCTTTGAACTCAGAAATCAAATAAAATGATTTTTGAGAAAAACTCGAAATTATTTGTAAATGAATTGAAGAGAGAATCGGAGATAATTTAGTCGAGAGTTACAAACGATGTAATCATTAGTGGCTGTCATTAAATGATTGGAAATAAGGAGTACCCGTTTGTGTTAAGTGAGAGGTAATTGCGTTTTCAGATCTAAAGCACCGAATCTTTTACTTTTAATATTTGAAGAGAAGATTACAATTAAAGGGCTCTTCAAAAGTCTTATATTCAAAATCGACGCCAAAAGTGAAATAAGAAACCAAAAAAGTGGAGATAACTGCACTCATATCTGTCACTTACGGCATTAGTATGGCTTTACTCCCAATGTTTACGACATTTTTCGGTCGAAGGCTGTCGTATAGGCATCGATAATGTGTTGTAAAAGAATAACTTAAGTCCCAAAACAGATCAGTTATCGGGTCTGAAGTCATCCATAAAATACTCTAACCTTATATGAAATCGATTCTTGTTTTTCAGTCATTTCTATTAATTTTTTTGCGACACTTTTTTCTCTGAAATTTTCAAATTGGAAATCCCTTTGAATAAGTATTTGGGTTTTCCCTCTTTATTAGAGCTATTGATCTGATGGTCATTTCATATGAGCGCACAAATGGGCTCCAAATTTGCCTCAAATCGTATAGACTTTCATACAATGAGTCCTACTTTTTGTGCATTGATTTGAATACAAAAGATCTCCCTATCGGTCGTTGCCTCCCAACAGGGAACGAGTGCCTGTGGGGGCCGGTTGTAGAGCACACGCTTCAAGAAATACAAAAATATCAAATATGGTCTTTGAGTGACGCAAAAACTATGGCTCATAAGAGACAGATATACCCCGAATGAGACAAAACTATAGAACAAGTGAAGGGCGACACCATTGATAGCTTCATTAGTTGTATCCTTTAGCTGCCTCTTACGCAGTGGGTCTGCCCTCACTTTGCTCTACATGTTCTCCACATTAGTCTACAAATGCTCAGAGGTTTGAATCAAAATTATAATTGATTGCAATGAATGGACATTACATTACAATTGGACCGAAAAACATATAATCATTTTTAACGAAAATAGGCTTTCCTTTGAAGTCATGCGAACTTCCAATTAAGGCTCAATTTTTTGAAAGATTACTCACAAATTAGAGATTATTGGAATATTTGTCAATTAGTTGAATAACAAAACCAATTAAATAGTTTTTTTTGAATGAGAACTCAATTTTTCAAATGAAAAATAGAAATATGATTTTAAGCTGAAATTAATTGAACAGACCTGCGACTGGAGAGAGCTTAGTGATGACGGCCCACCTCGACTTCCACTGCAAAGCCAACACATTTAACACAAATGCAAACAATTTGTTTGTAAAGAAAAATACCTTTTTTCCGTCTCGATATTTAAGACATCCCTCGACTATTACACTCGAGTTTGACATTTCTCTATAAATTCAACTGAAATGCGATACGAATTGCTTTTAATCCTTAACTTTAATCCCAACTCTTATTCATAGCAAACAAATCAAACAATTTTTTGTTGCATTCAATCAAACTTTTGTACAAAAAATGAATAATATTTGTAAAGATCTGTGAATTTGATTACATTAGTGATGGCAACAGCGATGGAAATGATGGCACAGTTAGAGTCAAACACACATTCATAACAGTCCACTGTTTGCGATGAACAGCACTCGACTGACATCAACAGCCATACATGCGATCAGTTTTCGGTGCTTTCGAGTCATGCGGACAGAGAACAGAACAGAACTAAAGTTGCCTTAAATGCGATCGAATGCTCACTGGATTCACTTCTGTCGTGTGCTGTGCTCTGAGCACAACACAACACTCAAAGTGAATATGTGCTGAATATGTGCTAACCGTTCCCAACCTAACCAAACTCAGATACTGCTGAGGACTGTATGAAAAGCGCCCCCAAATTGCTGTCAGACTTTTTTCGATTATTCTTTTGCAGGAATACCACAAACACTGTAATACTTAAAACACAATAGTTTTACAGGAAATAAGAGTCGACTTTATTTCTCTTTATTTCACTTCTATTACAGAATTCGTACTTTTTTACGAAACTCCGTCTCCTCTACTGATAAGTCGACACAAACAGAGAGCAAAGACTCAGACTTTTCTGCAAAATTCGTTTCTATTGTTTCATAAAGAAATATATCGTAAATCTCGAGGGCATATATCTATGGCTTGTATTTGTTAGGTTACTCTTTAAGATGCAATGAAGACAAATGTCTTTCTTTTGCATTAAATGCGTTTTTGAACGCATAATCTCTCAGCTCTTCTTACGTTCAAATAATTCAAATTTATGTAATGTTTAAGTTATTGTTATTTTGTTATACGATATGATGTCCTCTCTTTGATCGTATATTTTAACAAAGTTTTAATCTCTTATATCATTAAATATCAAAAATCTTTTGTCTTTTAAATGTTTGATTCATTGAATCGAAAACAAGAGAGAATTAAATGAATTTATTTACTTCCGATTAAATGATTTTTAATTTATTCATTAATTTATGTAAAAGTGTATTAAAACACAAAATGATTACATATTTAGAGATAATATCAAAGACATGAATAATAATTAGGACTAAAATGAATGACGATTTGAACAGATTATCGATTAAATACAATAACTCTATAGAAACTCAGAATACAAACAAAACAAAAGTTTTGCAATAAAACCAACAACTGAAATGATTCTCATAAATATGCCTAACCATCACTAACTCATCCACTGAATTTTCATAAACTTTTAGAACACAGAACTCAATGGAAAGCACTAAATCCTGAGCTTTGATTTGAATTATTATTTTATTAAATAATTGATTTTACATCAAAAATGCTTATTTTCAGATAAAATCATTTAAATTAATTTAATTTTTGATAAAAATCTGAAAATTTAATCAAATATTAAATAATCAAAATTTATTAATAATTCAGAACTTATTCTGAATGTGATTTATCTCATGAAAAATGATTTGAAAATCGCTTTAAATTTATGATCGACTGCCAGAAGAAGATTAATAAACCGAAAAAAAGGTTGAACTCATTCATAACGGACCAACAATTTCGTTATCAAAATTTCATAGATTGTAATCTTGGGCTTAATTTTAAATTCTTTTGCATATTATGTATGTTTTTATTGAAAATTGATTTTTAATGCAATTAACTCAAACAAATAATGCTGATAATGTCAATCATATGATTTAACAAGATTGCAAGAGTGATCAATGATCAATGATTGATCACGCTCAAACAATTGATGCTTTAACAATAATTCATTTTAATTAATCTGAAAAGTTTTAATGTTTTATCATTAATCATTGATAAAGTATAACAATAGTAAATTTCTCAAATTTATACTCTCAAATTTCTAACAAAGTATAACCACAGATTGTATAATCAAGTGATACTTTCCTTGAAAAGTGATTAAAATATTTTTATTTGAATTTTAAAGATTTGTTTTTGAAAGAGAGAAAAATGAGAGTATTTTCTCATTTGAATGTTTGTCGTGAATCGCGTGCGTCTGTCAACCGATTCAACAAAAATTTGATTTAAATATTCGTAATATTCTTGTGTCGACACAACACGAAAAAACCGGGGCTTTTGCCAGACAAGAGTCAGCCGTATATTAGAGCAAAGTTTCAATCATTTGGAGCCAGAGATTGTACCCATACTATAGTAGAGTAGAGTAGAGTAGAGTAAAGTAGAACCGCATTCATAAATATATATGAATCAAATTAAACGACTCATTTGCATATCGGCGTCATTTCAGACTTTATTTGTTATATAATTTGATTCCTCAAAACATTAGGAATCGATTTTAAATCAAAATATCCCTTATATTCGAGAGTTCTTATGAAAAGAGTTTAATCAGTAATCAATAATATTGGACGAGTTATCAGTGGAAAACATGCAGAGCTGACTGAGCTCTAACTGGTGCGACAATGATATGTTATTTGTATTATTAATATGTGTTGGAATCGAAAGTGACTGAATGTTTGTGAAAGTGAGTCTAATTTGGGTCATTGCTCTGCCATTGCACTACCATTGCTCTGGTAAGCGATCGCTCCGATAATATGACACAAAAGTCCATATTCTGGGGACGACTGCATTGTATGCCATATATTGAGAGCTGAGATAAATTATTTTTTGTTTGACACAACATCTCAGTTGTGATGTCATACAGTCTTTGCTTTTGGTTTTGTTATATTTACTACTCTTTGAGCGCAACTAATGATTACTTCACAACAAAACAGTCATATCTTTGAAAATATTCTGTTTGGAAGTCATTGTGATGAACAACTAATCATTATATAAAAGGGACAGTTTTGCGGCTCTTCTTATGGATAGTCTGTTCAATTCTGTTGTTCCACTAAATAACTGACATTTCAACTAATCTCACATCAATGAACGGATTGCCAATGAATGCAACTTTGATCTTCCAAATAGAGAGAGGGCTTAAGATCCCTTTCTAATAGAAATTTTGTATTTACTCAATAGAATTGACACAAAAACAGGACATCTATTGCGTGAAGTTATTCAGTTAAAGATAACTGGAATACACGGACTTATTCCCATTGAAAATACATTTGAAGCATCAACTATTAGATGAAAATCTTATACATCTCTGTTTATTGCATCAAAATAAACAAATTTTAAGAGTTTTAAAATTCAATGTCAGACTATTTTTTCCGCAAATAGTTTAATGAATTGATTGAACTCTTTATTAATTTAATTTTTGATTTAATGTCAGAAAAAAGAAAGAATTTTTCATTTGCTTTGATTAAACTTTTCTGGTTTGTAATGTCATGTATTGTACGATCTGTTCAGTGGGTAGTCATGACTTGATTGTTATGTAAGAGCTAACAATAGGACAAAACTCTTCTCATTTATTAGTTTTCTCTCTACTCTTGTATTGAATATAAATAATAATACGAATAATACGACACTTTTGATTAGAAGTCGGAAATCTGTGCAAACTATTGGAATGGGAACTCCTCAGTACATCACTAATACTGAAGAACACTGAAGAGCAATTGATGATCAAGGTCACATTCAATATTTTATAGCTAAACTAAATTTTCTGATAAAATAATGGATTGTTTTGAAACTTTAATATCAAATCAATTGAATGGAAATCCAATTTTGTCGTATTATTGATGACATTTCTCTCCCACTTTCGAAGATTAGATAAAACCCTTGCCTGTGATCACTAATCATATTTGTTTGATCGTGGCCATCAGGCCATCAGGCCATCAGCTCTATCACAGCTACAAATTGAATGAGTTTGGTATTAGAGGACACATCCCTTCAAGAGTGGAGGAGAAACTGCGGGGGACTGTAGACGACGACATCGATAGTATTATTCGGTATTGAATTGAATGCAATTTTTTAAACAAGAAATACACTGTATTTGATCGATAAGGCAGTCAACAAATAATTGCGGCTCAAAGACCCGACTCATATAATACAAAATAGAAGAGACATTCAGATTTTGCTCCTCGATATTCATTAGGAGGGACTAGTAGTGCGGTGCCCTCACTCTATGGCAGTTCACAGATTTGTTCACTCATTCCTATATTTAGCACAGGATTAGTGTAAACAACGAGAAGATTGATTCAAAACAAAACGATTCACTTTTTTGCCAATTAATGAATTATTTGAATTTTAAACTAATTTATCGATTATTTTAAGGATAAAAGTCTGGAAAATAGAACCAAATGTTGAAAAACGTTATTTGGTCTCAAAAGTCGTTTACATTTGTATTCTCAAACTTCAAACCCATAATAAACTCACAAAATAAAGTTCATTAAAATAACGACCAAAAGTGCTTTAAAAATATGAATTTAATGAGAGAATCTTAAACGAAAACATTTATTCAGATTTGAGATGATTTAAGTCCTCTTAATATAGGAAATACTCGTTATATAACATAATATGCATTACATTCTTCTTAAATGAACTCATTTTTATTGAATAATCGAAGACTAGTTTTTCCTCAAAATGAAAAAACTTTTGTAATATTATTGTGTGTTTCGCCCAAAGCTTTTTACATTAATTTAGTTTCTACACTGACATAGAAAAGTATATTTCTCATTTTGTATCTCTAAGAATAAGGAAGATTTTCAAAGTTTGACTCAAGAAAAAATGGTAATCAAAAATTCTTATAAAATGAAAGTAAAGAAACATTTTATACATTTTAGACCAGAATTAAGTTTTCTTTAAAAAACACTGAAAGGAATACCTTTGAGTGCTTTAAAAGTCAAGAGAATTCAAGTAAAGACTTATTACATTAGATTATAAAATGTGCGCCAAATATATGGAAATTCACAAAAGAATTGAAATGTTTTGTAAGACACGAACAGCACAACAGCACTTCCTTTTAATCAAATACAAGAAAATCTAATGAAAAACTCGTCGATCGATATTTTACTCCGAAATTCTTCAAAAGAGATTTAATTTATTGGACTGTTTTTGATGAAAAACTATTGATTTTTGACTCAATTTAGAAATGAAAACGAAAAACATGAGAAAACTAACACTAAATCCTTATTTTTTATTATAAATTTCATTTCGAAACCAAAATTTAAAATAAACTTTCGGTGAATAAATCCAAACATATTTTGTTGAGTGAAAACTTAATCGCAATTCATTGTCAAATAAAATTGAATTACAAGACATAAACATCTCATAAGTTATGAACAAAAATCAAATTTTATTTCTCTTTAAATAAATTTACAGAAAATTTAGTTTTGATCCCAATTTTGAGCCAAACTTTTAGTTTAAAATGAAATTCAAATATTTGTGTATTTGAGTTCATTTTCTGATTAATCAAATCTAAATTCAATTTAAGAATTCTTTAAATATTTTTCTTTTTCATTCACTTCCTATCATTTCTTATCAGTTCTTTCACTTTATTTTGAGAAATGTTTGGAAATCATTTGTATGAGTGAACTGTCTTTGAATTGAAATCCAATCAAAATCTCAATTACAGCTATTCTTCAGCTGATGGAACAGAATAGGAGTGGAATAAGAGAGAGTCGTCTTTATTGACAAATTGCCTCAATCTGTGACCAAAAGTACTCGAAATCGTTCGATACGGAAGTTTCTTCTTCTTCTTCTTCAGGCAACACATCTTATGAAGAGTTTCATTAGTGGAGTGGATGAGTACGACATCGACAGGTGAAGGATTTCACTTCACATTTAATCAAAGGAAAGATGGATTGTATGGATATTCTGCCAATTTTGCCATTATTTCAATTGATTGCGAGAACAGAATAATAATGGAATACTTTCTCTGATATTTGCAATTGAGTTATCCAGGATTACATTTTTATAAAACGGTAGTTAAACTAAATTATCGTTAAAATAACTATAATTACGGTTTAAGTCATGAAAAATATGTTAGAAATCCTTTGAGAGAGTGTTTTAAAAATGATTCATTCATTCAGTTATTTATTAATATAAAGGGATAATCAAAGCAAAGAGGTTTACGCCAGAACTGGTCTCCTTCTACCACTCGATGACATCAATTCAATTGAGAGGTCTTATGGAGCAGTGAAGAGACAAATTCAGACAACTATTCAGACAAATGCAACGATTTAACGATTTTTGAATTATAATTGAATTATATTGAAAATCGCATCAGAAGAGGGCCGGCAGTCATGCGAAAAGAGACGACTGAATCATAACTAGAGTCCAGAAGTAGTCCATACTTAGTATTAGAGTAAAGACTAACGACTATAATATATCGGTTCTGTTATTTGCCATTATATACAAAGAGTCGTACGTTCGCCGCACAACACAATAGGGTTTGCGACTCTGGATTTGGCAGCTCTTAGCTGTTCATATCTGTCCAATACATAACAGATAATAACTTTGTCTGTATGAGAGCCACACATCCTTTGCATTTCGCTCTTCTCTGCGATATTAGTGAATGTATTGACTGTAAGAAGATTTCAATCTCGAAATGAGGGGAACTTTCAGATAAAAGTGTGAATCGTAACCATAAACTCAAAACAGCACAGAATTGAAGTAAAAGAATATTCGCTCAGAATATGTGAATATCCATAAACTGAATTTAGAGGAGAGGAGAGAGCACACAGAATAAGTTTTATGGATTAGTTGCCAGATTTCAGTCTCAATATTATTACTCAAAGTTCAATGATTTTCTGAGCAATAAATTCTTGTGATTCGAAAGAATTCATTCAATTTTTTTCAATAAAATATTAGGCTTTAAATGAAATTCCATTTAATAACCAAACGGTAAAACCTTTTAGTATTCCCTCAATAGTAGTGTCACTTCATTCAAGCAATTGTTTAATATTAAACTCTTTTGACTTATTTTGAGTTAAATTTTATTAAATCTCTGAATGCATTAAAAACAACAAATACTCTGAAAATTTTTCTCTTTTTATGAAATTCAAACAAAATATTAGTTTTTTTTGAACGAAATATTGTTTTCAAATTGATTTTTGTTAACTTTTTATCTAAACGTATATTAATGTCTGTTTTTGAAGTATGAACTGTAAGAGAATGATCCTGAATACACCCTTCATAAAAAGTGAGAGGCAGAGTGATGTTATGCTGTTCCCTCTCCGCCCAAATTTCTTATTATAAGATAATGATTACAATTAAAGCTCAAAGGAATTGATGAATATTTGCTAAGTTTTAATGATTTCTATGGAAAGTAAAAAATCTAATGAAAAAAAAACCAGAACAGAATGAGGACCGACTCGTGTCTGAGTTCCATAACTTATGTTTTGTTATCTCTTAAGTCATTAAACATGTATTACATCAAAAGCAGCAAAAAATAATTGTATCCGACATTAATAACATCGAATAAAAAAAGAGTAATAAAGAGTAATAAATGTCAGAAATAAAAACAAAAACCATAGATATATCGATATCTTATGAGAACTGCTAACAAACCACAACTAACTGCTGTTCGGTCTCTACTGATTGTCTGTAATGTCTGTCTCTTTTGATTTAACTCTTTTTGATTAATTGTCTGAACATTCGCTAAAATGTCTTCGACTTAAATCACTGGGACAACCAAAATGGACTCACCGGCAACGGGCGACAACTTTGACAATACTATCCATCGAAGTCTCCACTTTGAAAGAGAAATGAAAAAGATTAGTCTGACTGACCATTGATAACATTCATTCTTTGAATTGAATATTGAAATATTAAAAGTGAACGAACCCTTCGCCACACTCTTTGTTTGACTTCCCCTTCAATTATAACTTTTTGGTCACTCATTTAAAAGGATTACAAAACACTTAAAGTAATAAATTGTGGAACAAGTAATCAAAGGAACAATATTTTGGTCATTTAATGTCCGATTTATTGATGAAATGTGTTCTTAAGGGGAATCACATACAGTTTGTTGACTGTCTATGACTGACATCAATACATCTCAAACAATAATAAGTATAATGTGATGTGCTCTCAGCCAAAGGCATAATATTCTTTGAGAGCACAGAATAATCCGATTGGAGGATCAAATATTTGGGTTCTGCCTAAACATCACTAAAACTTTTATACCGAGCGCTCAGTTTTATGCGTTTCTCTATTAGAAAGTAATGCCAACGATATGTCTCTCATTCTCTGTATTCATATTTTGATGCATTAGTCCTACTATTGATTGGAATAAAAGTTTGTATCGATATGTCTCTCATAGTCTCTCAAAGTCTCTTATTCAGACCGGAATAACAACCAAATCAAACAGAGAGGAGAGGAGAGGAAAACACTCAGCACAACATAGAGCACAACATAGAGTTTGCTGTTTTGTTCGATAATTAGAAAATCGAAGTCAATATTGCAATGAATTTATTATTCGATATATTTTGAGTCAATTTATGACTTTCAGACCCATTATTTTAAGTGTCAGTTCATTACAAATATGAACGGCAGGTACGGTACGGTCCAGTGTTATGTTGCTAAGTGTTGTCAACTATTATCAGCTTAATTATTCGATGGAATGGCGCCACCAGAGAATCGGTAGAGTCGGTCATCAGTGAGGCGTGATTTGACTGATTCGAGTGAATCCAGTTTTGGGTGCATTTTATATCAAACCCAACATTAATCCTCTGAAGTCTCACTTAATGTCTGTATCCTCTCTGTCTGTGCCTCCACTTTACTAATGTTTTGCATTCCGCACATCCGATGGACTCTCATTTGGACAGATGTCTACTTTCCTAAAACTATAGCTAAAAGCGATTTTCAACTAATTATGTAAATATTTAATGACATATCTCTTACCTAAAAACAAGTCTACAAAACATCAATATTTCGGCAAAAACTAGAAATTAGTGGAAATTCAGTTAAATTTAATGCTTTATATGAATATGTAATGAAGTAAATGAGAATTATGTGTTAATTAACTAATATTTTTGGGTCTAATGGCTGTCATTAATATAATTATTTCGTTTAAAATTCATATCTTCTTCCGATTAATTTGAATAAAACCTTAAATTACTTTAAATATCGTTTAAAGGAAACAAAATTCAATTAGTTTAATACTTTTTGCAAAATTAATAATAAAATTATTATTTATTTTATTTTTTGCGATAAATTAATTTGAAAAATAGTAAAACCAATATTGAGGTCAAATTCAATCAAAATTGATTGACTCGTATTATGTATTCCCAAAGTAACCAACGATGCGACCGATCATAACGTTTGAGATCTCAATGAAAGTCATTTTTCACATCATCTCAATGCCATTGATTAAAGACAGGGTCTCTCTCTCTCTCTCTCTCTCTCTCTCTCTCTCTCTCTCTC
>JAQIXD010001193.1:0-16838 GCA_034699985.1 Minunthozetes semirufus
CAGGCTCTGATACCAAGAATTCTTATAGTTTTCACGAATTCAAGTAAAAAATTGCAAAACTTTATATCAGAAGAAAATCGACTAATTTTTGTATTTACTTTTAATTTACTTTCGATTTAACAGAATTTTTCCAAAAACCAGTTTTCAATGAAAAAGTAACTCAACTTTGATTTTATGGACTTATTTTCAAAAATGATAAAAATAACGACAAAACCATCAAAATATCATATGATATACGGCTTTCAAAAAAAATATATGTTTCCCAATGAAGTCAGTTTTAAAGTGATATAAAATTGAAAGTATTCCTGTCATAGAATTGTGCATTCTCATTCTCATTGCACCAAAATCAGTGTTGGCAATACATTTCAAGTATGTGCTATGTTTCCACTGTGGTCATCATCGGTTCTTTAAGGACAAACTTATCATTAGGGATAAGTGGCTTTTGATAGGATCTCTTTAAAGAGTTGACAGCAATTAAACAAACAAATGAAAAACAAATTAAAAATCAAAACTAAATTTTAAAAACAAAATAAAGGCTGAAATGTGATGAAGTGCTCAATAATAAGATATCTGTTGACATCATTTAAACGATTAGCAAATTATTTATTAACAAAACTATTGAATTCAGGAAATTATGAAATATTGATCTGATTGTGTCAAACACTTGTCTTTAATAACAATTATCTTGTCTTAATAACTCCTTCAAGCACTTGACCTCAAGATATGAACTTTGAATGTGAAAAATAGTTGAGATTAAAATAAAAAATAATATTTCAAAACAATATTAACATTCAATTTAAGTTAAGAGCAATAAAACTAAAACAAAATGCTTTCCGTATTGTTTTCCATTCATTTTCAAGACCTCTGAATAGGTTTTGTATTATTTTTTTAATGAATTATTAAATACTTTCAAAAAATAAATAAGAGTTGTATTGAAATGTTAACAAATGCCTGAATATTTCAATAAATTTATCTTTTTTTTCTTATGACAAACATTTACACTGAATGTGAAAAAATAATTCCTTCTTAGAAAAGATAATTCAATGGAAAATATTTTAATCATTTCACGAATGGTTTCGCAATGAGTTTCCATTACATGAATAAATTCAGGCAAAAGTTTTTACGAGTTTTGAGTTAATCAAAAAACCACATAAAGTGTTGGCGACTGAAGGAAGTCATAAATCATTTGTAAAACAAACTCAACAACAAATACTTTAATAAAAGAATGAATTCTTGAAAATTGTGATTAATATTAGTATTTATTTGAAGTCAAATAAAACACAGAATTTTACATAAAATAACTAAATTATTATCATTTGATCCATTTGTTAGTCATTCAAAACAATTTGATATTTCGTTTAAAACTGCTTTCCTTTGGTATTAAATAAGAAATGAAAATGAGTTGAAATGAATGGTAATTTGCTTTAAGTGGTTCTCTCCAAGACTTGTTCTTCAGTAGCGACCGAAGCAATCCTTGGAAATCTTCTCCTTATAGTTCTCTTGATATGTGAATGAACCTAAAAATCGATTAAAATTTAAAATTTATTTCTCTTTCTGTATATTATCTCAAATTATCTCTAAAAATAAATTCTTGTATTTTTTTAACGAAAGTTATCTAAAAACCCAGTAATTCAGTAAAATGTCTGAAGAGTGACATTGAATTCAAAATTTCAATAAATTAAAAGATTTTTCTTTCGGTAAAACTCTGATTAATTGCATTTTTCTAATCTGAGTTTAATTAATAAAATGATTCCGTTAATAGTCTGTAATTTTATATTTAATGAACTCCTCCTTCAATAAATCGTGAGTGGAGTGGAGAGTCTGAGAGGCTTTTGATTCCTAATATGTGTTACACTAACCATGGGTACGACTCAGGTATGAGCCAACTGTCAGTCCGTTTAATTAAAGGCTATGAAAACTTTTTAAATATGACTTCAGTCAGACATGAGGCCCCCACCTATCAGTTCAGCTTATTTTAAATTTATTCACACAATTTTATTTTTTGTTGACTCCTGACCCCTGTCTGGCAAAAAACAGTGCCTTTTAATGAAATATTAATGAATTACTCGAAAATTTTACGGCTTTTCAAATGTTAACCGAATTTTGAATTCTTTTTTATAGAGAATCTGATGTTCCGTTCGTTTTGTTATTTATTGGTTTAAAATGAAAATAGTGTTTAACCTCTCCGTTCAGAAAACAGAAGATTGTGGTAACGATAGCGCCCTGAAGTGCCTCAATCACTATCTGTATATATCGGGCAACAAATACTCCGGTCTGACAAGAGTCGAACGGATCAATCGGAACGACATAAAACGTGTACTGAATGCCAAATATCGGCAGTAATACTATGGACGCTCTTAGACCTGTCTTGAAGTGATCGGGTGATGATCTCAATTTTGTCATTAAAACTCTGACCACATTTGCCAGAAGAATGGCATTTAACTAAAAAGGAGATAATAATTGATTAAAGTTTTGCGAAAATCAATTAATATAATACTAACGACAATACAAATGAGAGGCAATACATTGTAGAGGAGTTCCGGATATAGCATTGATTTAGTCCAACAACTGTTGTCGTACTTTTGCATTGAGTGGACGCCAACGTAAGGAATCATAATCATAAAAGGCGTTCCCCAACCGAATAAGTAGTAATAAATGGTTCGTCTTTGTTCTCGAAATGCGGCCACAATTAACTGATGCAAATAAACGCCTTCATTTAGCATCCAGCAGAAGTTAGCTAATCGGGCCCCTTTGTGCAACACTACCAGTGCTTTGCACCAGTGAGGACTACATTCAGTATTGGATTAATATTATTATAAAGTTATGCAAAGAAAGTCTTACTTCTCGTCAATCATAGACTCCAACATATAATGCTTTTCTCGGACCAGAAAATAGAAGAGTATTGAGAAAAAACAGGTCATCATTAATGAACATAAAAAATTTAGATGAATTTGAACTCTAAGTATTGTATATTGTTTATAAACTATGAAAATTGTTGATCCGATTATCGAAAATATCAATGAAATGAAATAAACAGCGATCGCTGTATGTGTTTCTCTTAGCCTTTCAGTAGCGCCCGGAGTCGAGCACTTCATATAATTTGTTGATTCCTTCTGAGTGGGATAACCAGAATCATTAGTCCAAATGGTAGCCCAGGTGCCATTCGGGTAACACTCTTTGGTGGCGTACTCTTTGCTGCATTCCGTAGGCATATATCCCAAGACCGAGTTCGACATATCTGGACATGTCTTCCAACTGGTGGTTCCAGGTTTAGCAGAATCCCAGCACATCCAACCATCCCATTTTGCGGGACAGAGAATTCCATCTTCAGAAACATCGTATTCATCCATTTGAAGCATTTTTTCGCAACACTTCTTCGCGTCTTCACAGCATTTTAGAAACAACTCCTAAATGTCAAAAGTTTTTAACAAAATTAAAGAAAAATATTTGAATATCTTTTAAAAGATTTAAATTATATTCGAAACACTTTTCATAAATAGAAACTCAAGGATCAGAAGATCAGAAAATTAATTAAGGCTTCAAAATATTATTTGTTTTCTTATATTTAAAAATAAAACCTTTTGATAAAACTAATCTAAAGCCTCATTAACTTTGAATTATAACAATCGCTTTTTGTTCATTTCCTTTCGGTCTCTTAGATTAATTGATAGTACATTTAACACAATTCTAAGGCATAAAAAACTAGATTTTTTCTCTTAAAAATCCTATTGAAAGAGCATTTTCCTGACTTTCAAATGAATTCAATTAAAAACTATTTTTAACTCATTTCTAATGGATTTTGATTTTTGGATTTGAAAACAGAAAACTCCTTTTGATTCGCTTTTCATTAAAAATAAAAACAAAAATTTATTCCAATTATGAATTGAAGGATAAAGATCTGTATTCTGCTCTCACCCAAAATAAAATGACATACCATATGAAACTCTTGCTTGAATTCACTGAGAATCAGATCGTTTTCTCTGTCATATTTGTTCAATAATCTGAACTTAAATTGAGAACATTTGGGCCGAGACTGGGGCCGACATATATACGCATTGGCAAAATCACTGAAATTGTACATAATATACCACTTGGAGACAATGTCGTATCTCTTCCAGGCGTTCTCCACTCCTGCCATATACCAAAAACATTGGGCACACATATTGTCTGTGAATCTTTCGATGTCTAAAAAGTCTATATTCTTATTGCTTTTGCATTTAAATCCTTTTGATTTGAGACCAAAAACCAAATTCATTAACAAAAACAAAAAAATTAACTTCAAATTAGAGCTCATTTTATCTGTTTTTTACTCTGAAATGTATTTTAAAAAAACTATGATTTATGTGAAAGATATTTATATTACAATTATCTGATAGAATATTCTGTTGACAATAAGTAAATCTGTATTTTATACTCCATTTTATTATACAAAAGAATTGTAAAAATAATTGCAATTAAATCATTTAATTTTCCCATTAATAGCACTTTATCTTTTGTATCGCAATTATTTGAATACCTTATTCATAGTCTTGAAATAATATTCAAGGTCTTAGTCTTTACAAGACAACTACATTCATACTAGTATTTCAAAGATAAAATCTATTGTAATTTAACTAATTATTTTAATTAATTTGACCATGTTTAATCAATGCGAATGCAAATTAACAATTCATTTACCAGAAGCATAATGTCACAGTGTTAGAGCACTTGGTGTAAATTTTCAAGAGATAAATCAGTTTTATCAGTTTAGATAAAAGCATATCTGTGAACACTAAGGATTCCCCCAATATCTTAGATATTGTCGGTCCATATGTTTCTTTTGTTTGTTGAAGGTTGAAATTACTAAATATTACTTAAATTCCTTTTGGAAAATATGTTGGTTTAGCTTTAGGTTCAAGTTATAATATATTCAATGTTTTCTAATTTATGGAATGAATTAAATTTTATGATCATACTTTTGATTATACAATCTTCATTACTTATTATTTTTGAGGCATTGACTCAAAAAACAGTTGTCTTAAACTGAAGCAAAAAATTGAAAGTATTCTCACAAATATTATAAATTAATTTAAGACAAAGACCTAATAAATCACCATGCTTATATGCTTGTATCCTTATATCCTTATATACTCTTTTGCTGAATGAACGTACAATTATTGAATTCACTATTCTCTAAGTTTGAGTTTTATGGCAATCGTAATAAATAATGTTGTTATTTGTCAGTTAAACTCATTTAATGTGAATATGACATACCATTTGAAAATGGGTTCGAAATTGTCTGAGAAAAAAATCATTGTCTTTATTTGTTTTGTTGAGATTATTGTATTTGAATGAATGGCATCTTCTGCTCTTCGGGAAACACACCCTAACAGTTGGCTCATAAATGACAACCATTTTGAGATCGACCAGAGAGTTATTCTTCCAAACTTTTGGTATTTCAGCAAGGAACCAATAACATTGGGCACACATCGCATCCGTGAAAGTTGAGATATTTTCAAACTTAATAAAATTGTTTTTATTGTCTTTAATATTACTCAAACATTGGAAATTAAGTTCAACAAAATGTACACAAATTAGTAAAATTAATATTTTCAAACTTAAATTTATCATTTTTTTTAAACTAAAAAACTATTTAATTAAAATTATTTCCTCTGAAATGCGATTAAAGGACATAAATATTCATATGAATAACAAGTTCAGAAACTTCTGACTTCAAATAGTCTTTTTTCTAATTAATGTGTAATTAATATCATTTAATATTATTTAATATTTAGTTTAGGCTTTAATCTAATCTCATTTCCCAAATCCTCTCCATTTATTATAGACTGTGTGTACTCAACAAATGTTAAATTCCGCGATAATATACTTATTATTATAAAATAAGACTTATCTTATTGAGACTTATATTATTATTATTTTATTTTTCACTCTTTTTTTCTGTAAAGTATTGAATGATTTGTTTTATGGCTTCGAATATCATTAAAATGTTTCCGTTCCCATTAGGACTGTCATCGATCTCATTATTGTCACTCATTATGGAATTCTCAAAATCACTTCATTCATTCATTTCTTTACTTTTTCTTAGTTTAATTTGGTTAATTAAGCCTTAGAAGATAAAATGTTTAGATTTATTAGCATGCTTAATATTAATGTAAGATTCTTTTCATTTTATGCGACCAAAAGCTTTCTAATAGCTATTAATAGCATTAGTTTGAGTTAATTTTCTGTTGATTTTTTGATAGCAATTAAAACTCATTTTCTAAAGGATTTTAAGTAAAAATATTTTTAGTTTGCATTAAAAAAATGCATAAAATATTCAATTGTTTGTTATCCAAGTAATTGTCATTCAGTGTCATTCAGAAAAGGGAACTCACTTTAGATCACTTAATAGTTAAGACATTATTCTGCTCTTTTCGATCCCATTCTTCAAAGAATTTTAGGCGACAACTAATGCATGAAAACCATAAAAAAAAGTTTTAATAAAAATTAGAACAACAGTTACTTCAGAAAAGAAAGAACAAGATTTTGGTTTCACTTATTTTTGTTCGTTTTTAATGAAACTTTAATTCTCAGAATAATAGGCAAAGGTTTTGCCATATAATTAAGAATATCTAAAATTAAGGTTCGTTTAAATATCAATAGGAATTCCGACGCATTGACTGACAAATTATTCGTAAGGAACAGATTTTTATTTTTTTTACCAACAATTTCTGGTGAGTCTCCAGAAGTATCTATTCTTAGCAATAATAGTGAATAACATTTATTATTTATTATTTTTAATAATTCAGATGAAATATTTTAAAAATTTAAATGAGTGACAGTAAAATAGTTCGGATACTTTACATTTTTAGAGATTATCTTTGAAAATCTCGATTAAGACTATTTAACCTGAATTTTATCTTAATTTTATTTATGATATTCTTTTGAAAATTAATTTTTCTTATTTACAAAAATTATTAAATTCAATGAAACTTTTATCTTAAGAAACATTTGTTAAAAATTAAGTGAAATTATTTTTAAGTAAAGAACAAATTACAGAATAAAAGTAAGAATAAGAAAGTTTGGATTAAATATTAATAATTGTAATAACTTTTGATTGAGAAAGTTCTCAAACAAATTAATGAAAAATAAATAATAGATAATCGAGTCTTAAGCAAATTGGACGCCTCTTATAAAGGGCATCACATGATTTAATGCACAGAAATAACCTAATTTATTGGAATACTTAATAAATATTAAATTTTATTTATATCTCATATTCGTTGCAATTCAGCAAAAATATGTAATTTTAACAAAATCTAAGAAAAATATCAGATCTGACGACCGATAACTGAATCTGAAATTTTGATGAAACCATATTTGGTTGAGATATCTCTTATATTCCTCAAAACAGATACCATTAGATCATAGGATATCAGTATTTATTAATAATACTGAAAAGACATCCATAAGTGAGTGTAAAGAATGAAGTGAAAGGGAAGAGAAAAATTGTCAGAACTTCTGGGTCTTCAGTCTTATGCCTTTGACACGTGTAGATGAAATACCTGCCAAATATCGGTGACTTAAAAATAGCTATCCTTAAGAATATATAAGTGAATATTGTGGTGATTTGAGTACGAGAGCTAATATTAACTCTGTTGAGTCGAGGCATTGCTTTTTCATCTCATAAAAGATTCCGAGTCTTCAGAAAAAGATCTGTTGATTAACGGATGCAGAGTTCAGACAAAGTGAGTGACGCGAGAATTGACGCTCAAAAAAGTTTTGTCTCATTTGTTTGTAACTAAAGATTTGGATTTTTCTTTCTCTTGGGATCAGAAAAAATTTGAAATAATTGTGACGAATGTCATCCATCATAAGAAAGAGTTAACACATTAAACAAATAAACTATTATTTTGGTTGATTTGGTTGACAGCGACAGACAAAACGCAATCTACACTTTGAGCTCCGTTTGTGTTGAATAAAAAGTTGAAGAGATGTGAAAAATGTCCGACAATTTCCACAAATCAGTATATCATAAGACTGTTGTTGTATTTGACTTAAAGCCAATGGAACCGTCTCTTGAGTGGAGCGCTGACTATTATTATTATTATTATTAGTATTATTATTATTACTTAACAGTAAACTCAACGCGGGATTAGATAATAGAGAACCCAATGAAGAGCTATAGTTGTTTTGTTGGTTAAGATAACAGTAGTTATTATCTGAACTATTTATTAAATGTTTATTAATGTTAGAGTCGGCATAAGTGGTCTTACTGTCAGACCTCCCTTTGCTATCATCTCCAGAATATTGTAAACTATTTTCGCAACTTTTGTTGTTTTCCGACGAAATATCATTATTACTGTCAAGTGTTGCCTCTGAGAAGAGCTCAGGACTGATATCAAGTTTGACTCTTTTAGTTTGTACTTCACTACTACTCATTTGTTGGGTATTGGTATCTGAGCCACACTTCTCATTGTGATGTGAATTAAGTGTTTCTAAATGAAGTGAATGCACAGAATCGCACTCTACTATCATTTCATTGATGGTATTCTCAAAATTCGTATAATTAATGTCACTCTCAACACAATTTTCCATTGAGTTGTTCTCAGTTTCTGTAGTCATGTCTCCACTCGTTTCGCTCCCATTACTAACTGTTGAGGTTTTACTTGACTTTTGATGCGGTTTTGGTTCAGTTACGAGATTGACGTCTAATTCAAACGGAAAAACAATAGATTCTTCAGTTCTTAAATATCACTTAAACTCAAATATTTTTTAATGAATGCATTTTCAATGAATACTAACATCTGTTTGATTGTCGACAAAAATATCAAAATTTGTATTAATTTTAATTATAATTCACTAAAAAGAAGCCAAACATACAGTCATTCAGTTATTCCAAAAATATTTTCAAACCTTTCCTTTCATTTGGAAAAATACAAAAACATTTTATGCATTTCAAAGAGTAGTTTAAAACTTTCCAAAACTTATGATTTTAGTGTTAATCTTAACACTAAAACTTATTGTATGATTATTTTAGCATTTTAGCATGATCACTGATCACACATCATTTGCAACGTATTTCAAGGATCTTTTTTAAAGCATTTTTCTGTATCTTCTAAAATATGATGAATGATTTGACAGCTAGTGCTCATACCTATTGCCTGTCCGGCTAACATCTGTCCGTCTTGAGTGAGAACAGCATTAATCGCATCCATTTGGTCGTCGTATTGGATAAACGCATAACCTTTTAGTTTAAATAAAATATTTTGAAATTTGTTTCTCTTTTATCTTAAGTAAAGAAACACTAATTACCGATAATTAATGGTTTGTGAATAAATTTTAAACATATGTTATTTATCTTGTTAAGTATCATGGTTACTTAAAATTAAAGTTATCAATTATATTAAATGAGGAAAATATAGAAAAATATATGAGCTTTTAAGATAAGGCATATTGAGATCGAGCCCTTCCAGTTGTCTCATAAATAGTTAGTGAGTATTGAAAGGGTTGGAGTATTAGACTAATTGAGGAGTACCATAACGAATGAGGAATACCTTTATGCATAGAAATTGCCTTAATTTCTCCGAATTGGATAAAAATCAAATGCAAATGTCTTTTAGTGATAACACTTGTGTTGAGATTTCCAATAAATATTCGTGACTTCAGATCATTAGGTGATCGAGAATTAGTGGCATTACTAACACAAATAGTTTGGTTGTGGTCTCGCATCTGACGTTTCATTCGTCTGCTGTTGGAATTCATGCTCTTTGACTCTAAAACCAATCATTTATGTCTTCAAAGCACATAAAACATGTAAAACATGGAAAAGACACAAAAAAACCAAAAGACAGACTTATTTATTGCATAAACTTATCGCAAGACTTCTTAAGCATAGACTTCAAAATCAAAATAAATAAAGAATCGGATGAAAGAGGAAAGAGTGAGTCTGTGGTGTAGCGAACGTTAGCACAGAATGACTCAGTTTTTAAGAAGACAGTCGAAGGTATGGGAAGACATAGCATAGGAAGCATGCGATACATCCAATGCCAAGATCTCTATTGGGATAAAAGATAGAAAGGAAAGGAGGGAAAGGAGGGAAAGGGCCAAAACACAGAAAAAGCATCTTATCTTAATGTGGATCATATAAATGATTAATGAATGGCTCACAAGAATGCATTCTTCACATTATCCACGGCTTGTGTCTCACTCTCTAATTAAATGAGTGTTTAGTGTTTTGGCCGAAGAATCTGTTGGAAGTCTAGTCTTAGTCTTCAGTCAGTAATAGCTAATAATCTCATATTTTATGCATCGCTTCGGAAAACCATTATTCCTATGGGAATGACAGCCAAATAACTGCTAATTAATTATTACTCAAAAATAAAGTTCAAACCAAACGATAATTAAATAAAACAATTACTTTATTATTAGAACTCTTCTATCGTTTTATTATTGTTTTGTTTATTCAACAAAATTCTTACGATTTTATAGTTTTCAACATTTATTTCAATTTTAATAATAAATAAAACTCTTTTTCTTTCGCTTAAAAACTAGAATTTTAGGTCAAATTTGAGGACAATATTAACGCAAAAATATTAATTTCAATGATATTAAGGACAATATATTAGCCAAAAACCAAAGAATAAATTCTTAACAAACAATAAATCAATAAATTTGTTAAACATTTTTATATTAACATTAATTTTAAGATAAAATTTTCGAAACTTTTACTAAAATTTGTTTTTCTTTTCATAAAATTAATGATATTTTTGTTCAAAAATATGATATTTTCATAAAAATATTTACACAACGAAGACATGGAATAAGTTCTTAAAGTGTCGTAAATATTAAGTTTGAGATTATTTTCTAAAATAAATACTTTTATATAAAAAGATTCGTTTTCTTAAGATTTGTTGAGTTCTTCATAACTCGAGTGAACTAAGAATAGTTCCCGTCTTTGACTTTCTGTGCAACTGAGGGAAAGTCGTCTTATTTTGGGGCGGATTTAGTTTTGAGGCCAAGAAGACCAACGGTTCGATCAAACTCTTGCGTTCGGTGGCCGTCGCCTCAAATACCTTAACTTTTTCTCTTTGGGCCCAACTCTGAGACTCATCGAAGTCGACCTCTCGTTCCCTAAATCTGTCCACTTTGTTGCCGATCACTACTATTGGGATCTTTTCGCGCATTTAAGACAAAATGAGAATAAATTTTTTTGAATTAAATCATTAGTTAATTACATCTCTTTTCTCTTTATGTCTATCGATGGCGTTCTTAATGTGGTTAACGATTAAGAATGAGTTTTTGTCATTTATGGCATAAGTCAGTAAAAATCCCTGAATTTTGAGATCAAATGTCAATAATCTTACAAAGAAGTGGTTAAGACTCACGTCTGCGAAAGAAAGATATGATTTGATGGCTTCAATGTTAAGCGGAGCGCACTTTAAGACAATTTATTTAATTTCAATTCAAAAGATAATTACAAATACATACCATTCCTGCGAAGTCGAAGAAATAGATCTTCTCTTTAGTCTGTCGATCCGTTTCAACGACGGCTCCAAAAATGTCTTCAATAGTTGGCTCATAATTAAGATTCATCTTAAGTTTGGACCCATTGATCACTTGATTCAAAATTGATGTCTTTCCGCACTGTTTGACCCCCAAAACAACAACTTTGAAATGGGATCTCATTTTGAAATTAAATTAATTGAAATAAAATAACTAAAAACCGATAAAATAAATGGCATTTAAAGAGTGAATCAATGAATCACTAAAACTCTTGAGTCAAGTGTTTGTCATTTAAATTGTTTTTGTTTACACTTTTTTTGTGTCAATAATGACGTTATCCACACTTTTATTCAACTTTTTTCAGTTTAATCAGTGATTTACTTAAGATTTTTTGATTTTAATAGTTTTAAACCAACTTCTATAAAATAACCATGATAGTATTTGTTCAAATTATTGTAATTTAATTTAATTTAATATTATTGAAGAAATTGAAAACATTTCATCTAAAAAATGTCGTCTTTTATGAATTTTATGAAAACATTTACCACTTTTTGATGCAATAATTTCTGTCAATTGTTTGAGAGTTAAATGATTTTCTGATAATTTCCTCAATTGATTGAAACAGCAATTGAATTATGGATAATAAAGATCCGGCAGAATATGAAGAGATTAGTTTTGATACTAAGGATGCCGATGAAGTTGAAGTCGATGAAGAAGAATCCGACGAATTATCTGCAGAATCAAATGAATTGCAATCAATTGCTGTCCAATTGAGTAAAGATTATGCAAATTATTTTAGGATTGATATCACTCAAGAGGTAACCATTCAATGAGGATATTCTTGAGATCTAATTATTTGATTTAAATACAGAAAAAAGAGACCGAAGACGCCATCGAAGACTTGTTAACACATTTGGAAGAGTTTTGTGGTTTAATAGAAATGATAAGAAATGACAATAATATCTGTTTAGAAGAAGTACTGAAGAATGTGAGCGAAAAATCCAAAGTAATGAATGAAATTTACGCCAAAATCGATAAATTGGAACAATTTGTACAAATTGTCAAACAATGTGTCGACGATATGGACAAAGAGATGACAAAAGCGGAGCAGCTTTTCGGTGACAATAATAACAACAAAGTGAAGAAGTTTTTCTCGTCTTTTATCAGTAATACTTCCAAACAAAGTAATGTCAAACGAATTAACGCCAAATACGAACCGAAAGACATTTTCAAAACAAGTGATTACATCAAGTCTTCGGATCTGTCACTCATTCCTCAACAATCAGACCAAAGCTCTCAACCGATCAATAGTTTCACAAATTCATGAATAAAATCAAAAGATATGCAAAAAAATATTTATTTTACCACAAATTCAGAGATAAATAGATTTAATGAGAGATTAACTATTTTTTCAGAAATAAAATATTGACTCAAATATTGTCTCATTTTTTGGTTATTTTCAGAAAATCTAATATTTTTTGGAAATAAATTCAAAAACAAATAAAACGTAAAAATATTTTAAGAAATAATAAATCATTTATAAGTCACTGGAATTGTCGAGAACTACCTTTTCTCCCGGTTTGAAGGCAGGCATTCCCAGGTATGGACACTTCGCGCAACGGAAGGCGTCCCCCAAATAACACTATTCAGAGTTCAGAGGATATGATTAGAAACTGAACAAAAAAGAGATTTAGTGATACATACGTTACCGCACGAAGACTTAGCGTTTTGTGTATTTTCTTTTATCTTTTCTGTTGCCTCTGTTTCCAGTTCTTCAGCCAAACCACAGCTGCAATTAGCGCAGGCTTTCCGTTGTTTTGTAGTTCCGCATACTCTCAGAGACTGTGGGTCTGGTTTTGCCTTATCTTCTTCGGTAAGAAGCGATTCGTCGTCAATCAAATCCACGGATTCATCGACGATATCGTCGGCAGCCAACGACCAGATCTTCTTAGCGGTCGAAGGCTTGTCATCGCCTAAGTTAAGCTTAACCGCGGATCCGATCTCGTAGTGGGGCTTTTGAGCGACCACTTCATCAGGCGTTTCCTCGATATTAACAAAACCATTCAGTTTAAGCGAAGACACCGTTTGTCCAGACGTACAGTCTTTTGATTTTCGAATTACGAGACGAGCCGTTGGTTTCAAATAAGACAACAGAAGTACAAGAGTTTTGTCATCCAATTGTTGGACAGCACTCAGTATGAGATCGTATTTGATATCATTGGAGGACACTATCGATAATCGATTCAATAAATTAATAATTAATTCATTAATTCATTAAAATAGAGGAAATGCTTACAAAGAGAGGAGTCTTTCGTTAAGACATTGCTTTTGCCGACTTTGGTCTCTATTTCTTCGACTTCTTTCAGTTCGAAAGTGAGATCTTTGTTGACGATCAAGAGAACAGTTTGGCCTTCGTTTAAATATTTGGCCATTTTTTGTCAAATATTAAAATAATTTAAAAATGAATTTCAAATAAAAATCTAATTTCAATTCAAATGTGTTTTTAAAACTCAAGGCTTTGATTACAAACAGAGAGTCATTGCATGACATCAATAGTGACCTCTTTTGACGTCAAACACAACTACTGTTTTGAAGATATAAAACGCATTTCATTTGACGAAAGCTTTTCTCAAGAATTGTCTTTGATTTGGATCTATTAAGAGATCAAATTTATTGAGAGCTTAAGAATGTCGACATATGTTAGTCACTTCAATATCAATAAGAAGTACGTCGAGTGTCCCTATAACTCGAACCATAAGATTCCGGCCAATCGTCTGGCCATCCATTTGACAAAATGTGAGCGACAGTCAGATATTGTTTTGATGGTCTGTCCATTCAATGCCTGCCATAGAATTAAAAGACAGGAATATGAAGAACACGTCGTTAAATGTCCGAATCAAATACATGTCATAAATCCGATCGCAAACAATCTCTTTGAGGGAATACCTAAACCTAACAAAAGCGTTGATCGACTCAAAGCCGATGAAAGTGTGGCCAAAGATATGAAACCAATCAAAAAGAATGCTGTCAAACAAGAGAGAGACGACGAAGAATGTTGGGATTAATTACCGTTTATTACATTTCATTTACTTCTGATTATTCATTAATTAATGGCTTTTCTATTAAAAACGGATCCAATCTTTGAGTAAAAAATTTTCCTCTTATTTGACGACAATTTAATAACAAATAATGAATTCAATGTTTTAATCGCTTTTTGATAAATCTTTTGTATCTCTAATCATAAGTCAAATGACTTTTTACTAATTATTTTGAATTTAATGTAAAATAAATGAATTAATATATAAATGTTTAAATAAATGTGAAACAGCTTATGAGATGACAGAGAGGACTCCTCAGAGGACAATCCTCTTTAACATTAATTAATTGCAATAATTCTTGATTTATAGAAATATTTGTAACTGTAGTGGAAAAGAAAGTGAGTGAACGGCTATTGACTCACCCACTCATCTATAGGTCTTATAAGCAATAGTTTGACTAATTTTGTGATAAACTGAACGAATGGTAAGAGTTGTGAACTTTATATCAATTGAGACAAAGAAGATATTTATAGAGAAGATATGCATAAAGTCTTGTATTGTATTGTTTTGAATGCCATCAAAAGGGCTGAGAATAGCATTAGTGGCCAAAAAACTCCACTCTTTAGTTATCTGTCTTTAGTTTAGTGTCGATTCAAAAGAACTGATGGGAAGCATGGCTTCGGCTAATGGACTGACTTCCGGCCAACACGCTATGAACGGATGTCAGTGGAGCCTCACTGCCAGCGCAGCCATACAGCCAATAGCGGCCGTACTGTCGACTCTTCCAGAGATGGAGAACGGATTGAAGTGAAACTCAGATCTGGTTGTTATCCCTTTTCATACAAATAGTTGGATAAAAGTTTTCTCTTTTCTTGTCGTAAATGCATTTCATAACTATAGTCTTATAACGGAAAGTAAGGAAATCCTTCGGAAGGAGAGTTTTTAACTCAAACCGGCAGAGGAAGGAATTCGCACTCAAACTGAACTCGCTTATGGAGAGCTCTCTTTCAGACAAATGTGACTTTAACTCAAGTTATTGAAAGAAAATATGCGATTCCATTGAAAATAGGAACAAATGAAAGCTATCCGATAGGGGTTAACAGGATTTCCCATTCAATACTCCAGTTCCAAAACTAATTTCAATTGTTTAGCTCTGAACTAAACTCAGCTAAACTGAACTTAACTTGACTTAACTGAAGGTGCTTACCATTAGAGCCATCATTGAAACAATCGATTCCTCACAAGTATTTTTTCTTCACAAAACTTTTATTTCATATTTTTTGGAGAAATGAGTGAAACTCTAACTATAGTCAACTGAACTGATTTGAGGCCAAAACTAACAGCTATTGTAAGAGAAGTTTAGATGAAAAGAAACTCAACGAATGATGGGATGCTTTAGTCAGAGCCTCATCTATGACAGGAAGTGCTGACTCAGTTCACTGTGCATTTCAACCTAAAACATAAAACTACTGCTTCAAGTGATAGAGGAGAGGGAGGAGAGGGAGGAGAGAGAGAGAGAGAGAGAGAGAGAGAGAGAGAGAGAGAGAGAGAGAAAACTCTTATATTCTGTGATAAGTTATTAAATGATAAATCAATAATTGTTTTCGAGTGAATTTTTGGGACAATTAAATCGTTAGGCTTTTAGGACAATAGATTAGAGTATTTGTGAGAGGAGTTCAACATCAATACAAACAGAGAGTCACCACAAATATTCGCATTAATTCTTAAGAAACATGAGTTGAGTTGAGGGCCAAAACGGATGTGATGTATGCCATGCAGTGAAGTGTCATTCGCAGAGCACAACCATTATGATATTCCTCTCTAAAAAGAGATGGTTGTGAAACCCAATGCTTAGCTCTTATAACCCAATGTTTGCACAATCGATAACTATTGCAAGTATTGGTTTTCAAACTCAGACAAACATTACTCAATATTTTGCTATAAATAAATATGAAAGTTGAATATGAAGTCTCAATTATATGCCATTCCCTAAGAAATGGCTCTCATTTGCCAATATTTCATATGAAAAAACAGAATATTGTTTTTGATTCTTTGAAAGATAGACATTCGTAGACTCTATTGTCTGATATTATGCCTAAAAAAGTCTATTATAGGAGAAAATAAGAGAATAAAGGAATTGATGAAATTTTAGTCGAATAAAAACCAATAAAAATGGTCGCCTTCAGGGAAATCATTGAACAAATCAGAGCTAATGGAGTGCTGTAGTAGTGGTGTAACAAACTTTTGTATTGCGTTTTTCCCAATCACAACAATTGCAGTCGTAATGAATTTAATTGACCTCTCATACTATGCCAT
>JAQIXD010001194.1:0-16825 GCA_034699985.1 Minunthozetes semirufus
CGAAATTTATCCGACAATTTTGCCCTAAATCTCATCCGAATCCGATCCGATCCGAACCGATCCTCATCTCTAATTCATATGGTTTATGTAATATTATTAAAGACTTTTCAATTTACCTTATTTTATAGTTTTTACTCATCAGACTATCACATAGAAATTGTATCGTAGAATACCTGTCCATCGCTCATACATTTAAATAATGTTTAAACAAAATAATAAAAATTTCAATTTTTGAATAATTTTTAAGATTTAAGGTTTTTATTGATTAATCATTTAATGATTATTTTATTGAATTTTACGTTTAAAACGTCAAACAAATTAAATATTAAAATTAATAAACAATTATTTAATTATTTTATAAAATATTCTTTTAAAAGAAGACATTTTTAATTTGTTAGAGGGTATCTAAACTACCTTGTTGAGGTACTGGCACATTATCATTGCCAAGAACAGTCAAAAGGTCTTCAAGAACAGAATCAACAGAAGTAATCATTGAGTTCAATGGCTTTAGCAAAGGATTCTGATTATATCCATCAACTCTGGCGTATCCCAATTGCCAGATTAGTTTTTGAATCTCTTGTAATTTGTCGAGATCTAGTTTGGTCGGAACTTGTGGCTGATTATCTATGAATATTTGTTCCACTTTCTGCGGTACGGGTTGAAGATGGACCTGATTTTGTGATTTGAGTCTAAGAAGACCGTTATAGAGGTTATTGAGGAGTGTATTCAGAGGACTGATCATAGGGTTGACGTGAAATAACTGATTAGTCTTTCGGAGTTTTGCGTCTTGTTTTGCTTCCTGATAAGCCCTTTGTATAGCTTTAAGTTGTGCTTGGTGCACAGCATTATCTTGAGCTCTTTGTACTTGTTCTTGCTGGTATGCTCTCTGCAAAGCATCAATTTTGTTCTGAGCGGATGCCTTCTCGTATGCATTCTTTATGGCTTCGTTCTGGACTTGAAGTCTTAAATTTTCATAAGCTCTGTGCCGAGCCTGATCTTGATAGAATTTTTTGGCTCTGGCCTCCGCCATAGCGTGTGTGTACCAGTGCATTGTTCCATGTTGGAATTCATTATATTTTTTGACCATGCTCATTCTAATTAACTCATTTTGGAATCTCGTTAGCTTTTCGATGTCTATTTTCTCAGAATCTATTTGAGGGAAGAGTTAGTTCTCACTATTAATTGTAAATCAATTGAAAGTCCAGACCATTTACTTGTGTCCAATTGCTTGCAAGAGGTCCAACCGTCACATTACTATTTTGCCATTGAGTCGGAACTTCAGTTTGAACCCGAACTTGAGACTGAGGCGCAACTTGAGGCTCATCCGGAACCTGGGACTGAACCGAAATCTGAGACTGAAGCGGCACTTGTGCCTGAGCAGTACCTGCTTGGCCCTGATTCGGAACTTCGGTTAATGCTGGGACCTTAGGTTCGACAATATTCTGGCCATTGATTAATGAATATAAGCTGACAGATAAAATGAGCAAGATTAAAACACGAGTCATATTTATCATTCAATTGATTCTCTAAAACGTTCGACAAACAGATGGTTTGGAATTTTAATTATAATTTATAGAACAGGGAATTAGAATAGGAAAGGACTTTAGTCTGTGCACAATTATTAGTTTAAGTTTTGATTAATGAAGTTTATTACATTGATACAACTTGCAAGATGATTTCATTAGAAAAATAAAGTGGTAGGCATTCAGTTTTTTGTAAATGATTCAAATAGAACTAAATTGAATTGATCATGTGAATTTTAAAAGTTGTTTTATAATTGATTTAAGAATTTTTATTATTTGTATTTAAAATAGTTATTATAGAAAGTTGAGCAAGTTCAATATTCTATCGACTATAATTGTGATAAATCTATAGAGATATTAAAAATGATACAATTACTATACTATTACCGGTAATATTCGGTGATATAAACATGTAAGTATTATTAATATAACAAATAAGTTAAGTTATTTTATCTATCATTTTAATACTTGTGTTATATTAAAGGTTAAAGATTCAAATGAATGTAATCAAATAATCGCTAAACAAACATAATGTTAAGGTGTGTAATAAAGTATGATTGTTGCTAATCAAGATTTGAGCAAAATTCTCACAATAATACACCTATTTTTACATGATTATCGTTTAGTATATAAAATATAAGACTAATATTTCATTTTTAATATATTTAATTAAAAAACTGCCCAATGTCCAACGAAGGCAATTTAATATTGAGAGTTTGCAGCTTAATAATACTTGAATTTTATATTTAGACTTTTTTTATTTGATAAATTATAAACTATATTTATAAATTACAAATTTGTATAAGTTTTAAAATTTATTACAATAAATTTATGCTTAAAAATTGAATTTAAAGAAAATAAGAGTGACCATGGTGAGTAAAGAGCTAGCAATCAGTGAAGAAGAACCGCTACAAGAGTCATATTTTACGGCTTTACACTCTTCCCTCATTTCCATCATTTTCTGTGTCACTGCCTTTGAAGTGTCATCTTTTCCACACTTATCCTATTAAGGGGCAATTATAAAGTTCATATTTATTTGAATAATTGTTAAATTTAAATTTACCAAGGCACAATTGTACACTTTGCAGCAGTCAACTTTAGTTCCATTCAAAGAACTGTAACAATCTTGAACTGCTTGCGGACAATCAGCTGAAGCTCTTTCCAATTTAGGCACTGTTTCTTCAGCACAACAAGACTTTAGAATAAATACAAAAAAGAGTAACCAAACTAATTTCATTTTGGTAGACAATTTGTTTCAACAAAAAAACGTGTTCTAAACAAAATTTTCACACAAATATATACTAGAAATTGAGTTACCATGGACATTATTATCAATATACACTCTAAGATTTAATCTTATTATCAATGATAGAGGACTGAATGGAATGACTTTCAAAATTAAATCAATAAATCAATGATTAAAACAATAAAGTGTTTTACCAATAGAAGTAATGCCAGGCAAACACAAAATAACCTTGATGATTTTGAAAATAACAAGATTTTCGATTTACTTAAAAATAACCCTATTTTATAAGTTTAAGTTTTATCTCTTTTTGTTGTTGAAAATTTCATCTTTTTTAATTGAAAAATCAAATATTATATGAAGCTGTAAAGACGACCCTGGTAACTATTTGTGAATTTGTGGTAATAGTATTACCAGATATTGTCACTATAATCACGTGAAAGATTAAGTATTGCATAATTTCCAGAAAATGCTTGGAATAAAGATTTCAAAATAAATTGTAATTTTATTATTATCGTAAAATTGTGAGAGAATTCTAGAAATGATAAAAAGTTATTTAATCATTTTATAAAATCACAGCTTATTTAAAAATTTATCCAATTTTCCTAAAACTAATTTCAATAATTGCTATTAAAATTGCTGACAATAAACCAACTAGTACAATAACAAATACATTCTTTAAATGGTAAAAATTCAAAGAACTATATGAATGAATTTCAAAATCCAAATTTGAATTATATCTATAAAATTGGATCTTCAATAATTTATAATAAAATTGTTTTCTCCATATCTCTAATAAACCATTATCTCGAATATAAGAGAGTCTATTGAAAGAAAAATCCCATTATTTACTAAATATATTTATTATGGGTTTTATTCTTACATTTTATTGAACTCTTTTTCGTACAAAAAGTTCTTTTGAATAACAATTCCTGCGTTTAATAAATAAAGTGATGACTCCTTTGTAAGGGAAGGCATCAAATAATTTGTAATATTGAATCGCTGTAAACCAAATTCCAACATTGATCTTGTTTCTATATAAACTATTTTATGATCTCCGTATTTTAGACGTTCTAACACCTGATTAGGATTTTTTACTGCTTTCAAATGCTTCCCAATTATGCCGACAACACCAGTGTTGGCTCTCTTTGACAAAAGATGGGTTTAATCTTAAGTTTATACGGAATCAGAAGTTAATACTTTAATTTCCTGATAGTGAGCGGTCACTCCAATGGCAAGTATCTCAATTTCATCATTTTGTGCTGATTGTGCTAGTTCATATATTGTTTCAATAGGTTTTGAGGTAATAGGAATTGTCATCAATGAGTAAAGACATCCGCTATAACTAGTGGTCAACACCAGGGAAGCCAAGAGCCAACCATAAAACAAAAATCGTAAGTTTCGTAAATTTTTTAATAGGTTTTGATTGAACTGTTGTTTAGTGAGGACTGATATGAGGCTCCAAATTATGTTTATGTCTGTTCTCTGACCATATTTTTTGCTCAAAAATGATATAAAAGGCAATAATATTGAACAAAATAATAGTGTTAACCAAATAACTGAATCAAAGGGTGCGAACAGTGAGACAGAGTTCACATAAACTATAGGAACCGGCGATGAAAAGGTAACCGATTCTGTTACGTGAGGGTAGAGAATGGAAACGGCCTGAAACCTCTCGAAGGTCAATACAACAGTACCTGCTCCAAAGTCTGCTTCCTGTGTAATAAATGACGAAAGAATTGGTGCAAATATTTGTCGTATCATTCAATCAGATATGTTATCAAAACTTACGTCATATAAAACTTTACCAATGATTCCATTCCACGTATTATTCGGTAATTTCTGACCCCATTTGAAGCCACACTCAATGAATTGAAGGCTAAAATTGAAACATTCACTCAAAACTTCAATCACTTTGAGGTCAAGCCCTCCGACACCTTTCCATTGGTTAAGATTCTCATCAAAGGTGAGCAAAACATATGGCCATATCTTTTTTTTTTATCAAGAATAAAATAATTTATTTTCTTTAAGAATGACAGTTAACTTGTAAAAACTCATACATTATTTGTGGCCAGTCTAAATATTTTTCCTCGAAGGTCCAAGCTCATTTTGAATATTTTGAGCTAAAACTCTGAGAAATCGCAATACATCTTAAATTCATAGGTTTATTGAATAATTTTTCAATATTAAAGATATTAATAAATAATAATAATTTTCCATTGAGAATAAGGACAATGTAATTGTGATGTCAAACAATATGATCATTAGTTAAATATTATTGTTTTTGCAGTTTCTTCAACCAATCAATACTATTAATCGAGAATTTTATGAATAAATTAAGAAATTCAATAAAAATTTGTTTTTATTATAGAATTATTGATTGAGAGTATTATCGTCCTTATTATTATTTGTGGACTGAGTTTTCTAAATTTAATTAAAAATTAATTGAAATAAAATTCAAGTATTGTTTACAAAAAACTTAAGCATTGAAACGAAATTTGAAATTAATTTCAAGAATATTCACAAAACACAATAAAATGCAATAAACCTGAAAACTTCAACACATGTCACTTAACTCGATAAATCCTCTCTAAAAACTGGGTCTTAAAAAAATTAACAAATATTAAGAACAGAATAGTTTTGAGTAAAGAATAACAATTGTCTTGATGGACAACTGTTCCGAAACAAATTATCCTCGAATAGAGTTTAGTCGAGCGACAAAAATATCAATAAATTTAGTTTATTTGATCACATTTTTGTGGGCTCTCATCGGTAACGCTGTTGTCATCAGAATCTATACGAAAAGCAATTATCCGAATAAATTGAAAGTATTTTTCATAAACCTGGCCATCGCTGACATCCTTAATGCTGTTCTTTGTATACCATTCACATACACTGAATTAATTTATGGGTATTGGGTCGCTCCTAATATTATGTGTCCAATCGCTCAATTCGTTCAATACCTTAGTGTCTGTGTCTCAGCTCTAACTCTGACCACAATAAGTATTGAACGGTAAGTCATTTGAAGAAAAGTATAAAATATATTCAAAATTAATTATTGTTTACTCAGTTTTGTAGCGATTTTGAGTCCACTTTCAAAACTTAATCGTTATATAAACTGTCACTCCTTTCACATTCTTTTCATCATATGGTTAATTGCGGCCTCTTATTCCTGGTTTGGAACGGAATCAACCATGGTTATTAGTATCGTTTGGGGGAATCACACCTCTTATATCTGCAAACAACACATCAATCAAAGGCCAAACATTCCCAAAATATTTTCAATCCTTAATTTTTGTCTGACTTATGCCTTACCACTGATTATAATGTCTATTCTATACACGATTTTGATCACAAAGCTAATCAAGATAATGAACAGCACTCTGGTTGTAGCAAGCTGCTCCGAAAACAGTTTCAACAGCGAAACTGAAAAGGACTGCCCATTGAGGAGAAATTCTGGCACTTTTGCCAAAACTAAGGTATGAATTACTCTTCAAATGAAATGACATTCAATTGAGTATTACTTCTAAAGTGTGTGAAAATGTTGATAATTGTCGTCATTTCATACATACTGTGCATGACTCCGGTCAAAGTTCGTCAGGTCATATATTGGTTAAGTCCTGCTATATTTCGGCCCCTTTATTGTCCAAAACCAGATGGTATAATGTGGATGATGCTGACCTTCCACTGGTTATTTACAGTTCACTCCGCTGTCAATCCTGTAATCTATTCATTTTTATGCGAAAACTTTCGGGTATTTCAAGTATTTTATAATTTATTTTATAGTAATTTAATTTGTTTTTAATTTTTAGAGACATTTATTACTTGAATATCAATTATTGAAAAATAAATTCAAGTCAGTATATTCGAAGGACTTCAAATGAGCATGGTTAATGGCAATGGCAAACCTCTCGATTAATTCAATGCAACAAAATATTCAATTGAAATACAATTTAATTAATCTAAAACACAAAACATATTTATTCACAACACTATAGATGTAATTTTAGCGGTAGCTCTGATCAGATTCATAGCCAGGGATAACTTTTCAGCCTCCGGGTCCACTACATTCATAGGAGGTTTGTATGAATTACATCCCAACACACTATTACTAAAACAAAAGTATTGAGTCATTAAATGAAAGTAAGATTCAAACATATTATCGAAAAAGTGTTTTGTTGTCGAGTTTTGGATCGCTTCCAATGTCTCGCTTCTAAAAGTCCAAAATGAGCTAAAAATAGAGGTATAGATAGAGATTAACCACTTTTAACATTAAGACTAAACATTATATCAATAAAAAGTTGATTTATTAAATACCAGCAAAAATTTCTTGCTTTTGAAATACCAAGATTAGTGTGTTGCATATCAATTAGTCTCAATTTGAATGTATTACGTATTTGACCAAGTTCCTTTTCGTATTTCTTTATTTCATTTGCGTGTTTCACGAATTCCAGTCGTTCCTCATCTGTACTGCAATAAAAGTCATTCCGCTTTTGAAGACGAGTTGCGATCAGATTAAAGGCGAGTCTACACATGAAGTTAGTGGTGTACTTCCTTATCACATAGTTCCGGATCACTTCTCGCCGGTCATTCCTAACCTGTTCACTTTAATAAATTTGTCACTTTAGAAGATAATCTTAAATAATAAGAGAATGTGTTAATACTCGCAAAATATTTCCATCTTCTCGTTAGTGTCCGGTAAGAAACCACTGGACAGACCAAACGATTCGTTCAATGCTCTGTCGGCATCCATTGTCTCTTTAGGGGTCGGCTCTACTGTAGTCCAAGCCTTTATCGTTTGAATTGCATTCTTCTTGAGTTGTGCCGGAATTTTAAGGTTTACATCAATTAGTCTTTCGATTATATTTCGAAATTCGAAGGAACTGTTGCAAAGAACTGTTATTATAGATAGAGTTTTATTATCCAATCCACGGGTCTGACAGTTAGCCCCAACACTAAGACAAAGAACGAGAATGAGTGGCAGCAAAACATTCATTTTGACAGATAATTAATAATTATTTGACTAATAATTAGTCATTATATGTGAAAATAAATCTGAGAAACAAACAGATGGTTTTGAGTCTTAAGAATATTGAATTACAGCTTAATATAGTGATGAGTGCGTACCTGTGCCTGGAATCTCCCTTTTCTCAGGTTTACATTTGTATGGTCAGTGAGAGGTCACTATAAAGTTCATAATTGCTATAAAAGGCATGTATTGACTGATTTGTAAAGTAGTGTTAGACTAGTCCTCATGTGAGACACACCCCCTATAAGTGTCAATTAATTGTAAATTAAGTGAAATAAAGTAACAGTATTTGAGTATAAAGTTTTGTCCACTCCTCGATAGTCAACGAGCAGTAGATCCCGAGTACGAGAAAGAGGTGGCGGACCCACTACGAGGTTTCGTACCTATCAATAGCTTAAATCTATGAGGTCTTACTTCCAGATCTGTCGATTCAAAGAAGGGGTTTATTCCGAATCGGATCTCGTGTATTGAAAGAATAGCTTATTTGCACCCAAAGTTAGCGTTTGCGCACAAACGAATCCTGGTTTAGATAAATCCTTGTTTAGATTATTCACTTTATTGGACATCAAAAGAAGACACTTTCCTTTTCCAACACATTTTTGACGAAACTGTCGGTGTTTTTAGAAAATTGTCTCATTTCACAAATAATTAAAAGTAATAAAAGTTATTATTTATTGTTTAATAACTCAGAAATCTTTATTTCAATCTTTTTGTGCAAATAATTAACAAATAATAGTATTATTTATAATTTAGTGAAAACGCCTAAAATGAAAGTTTGAGTTAATTAAAATGTTTAAAACAAATAAATTGTTTGGTTTGTGCATAATATTACTCTTTTTAATTTTCTTGTTAATTAGTTTGAAAAGTAATCGACAATTTACAAAATTGAATCAATATTTACAGCAGAATATAACCAAGGTGATCATTGATAATAATATAATCCCACAGTTGGAGTCAGAAACTAATAAATGTAATGAACTAATATTCGGTGACAACTATACCGGTTATCCGCACCAAATCGTACCAAATATTGTTCATAACGTACTCTTTGGTCTAAAAGTAATAAAGTTTTCTCATTTCATATCTTTGTTATCAGTTCTTAAGAACCAAAAACCCGACAAAATATACATTCACTGCGATTGTGAACAACTAACGGGTGATTACTACGAACGCCTTCTTAAAAAGGCTGAGAAAACAAATACCGCGATAATTGTACGAACTATTGAAAAGCCTACAGAAATATTTGGCAATAAACTGAGCAAAAAATATGGTAAATGGCACGCCTCCGACATTACCCGACTCATTATTTTGACTGAGTTCGGGGGTATTTACATCGATAATGACGTTTATATCGTAAACTCTTTGAATGTGTTTCTCAAGTATGAAATGACCATCAATTGGGACGAAGGGCTCTATATTGGGAATCAGGTAATCATAGCCCACAAAAAAGCCCGCTTTCTCAAGAGGTATCTCCACTCTTACCACTCTTACGACGGATTAAAGTGGTATTACAATGCGGGCGATTTGCCAACAGTTTCCATATTATATAAAAATCCAGAAATTGTACACCGGGTAAAAGGAGCTTTTGGTGTGTATGGGCCGGTAGTCTGTCCAAAAATATTCGGATCGTATTACAAAAATTGGAGAATTGAATTTTATACAATTCATTTGACTATGAGAGGCAATAAGTTAAGTTATCCTGATGATTGCTTCGACAATGATGAGCAAAAATTAATAACATACAATGAACAAAATGTTATGCAATTAGGCAACACATTTAGTGAGATGTGCAACGATCTATTCAATTGGTTATAAATGGTTTGATTAAAAATAATTAAGAATGTTTTTTAATTTCACAACAGATAATACGTTAAGTTTATTATAAATTCAAACCTGGAATTGTATTTTGAAAAATTATAAATTTGTCCACATTTATTATATAATAAAACAAAATACTTTGTAAATTGACCAATCAAGAAGCTGATATAGAAAATATTTTTGTAAAAGGGTGTTAGTAGAAAAATTTAACTATTCCCATAATAGGAGTGACCTTTGACCCAAATTTTTATAAGAACCTATTCTTCATATAACCCTCTATTGATGTTATAAATATAATTAAAATTGATCGTGGACATCTTAATCAAAATCAGGTTTTAATATTGAACCAATAAATGAACATGTTACAGAGTTTATGTATATTTTTGTCAATTAGTGTCTAAGAATATGCAAAATAATACCCTTCACAACATTTCTAGTAATTGTATATGTGATACATTCAATAAGAACTGAAAATATTAATCCGACGAAAACAATTAGGAAAACATTTTTTAAGTGTTTGATACTGAGAAGACTATGTCCTGATAAACTGCGAAAGTCGAAAGAATCATGCTCAAATTTGTAGAATTTAAACTTGAAAATCTTGTAATAAAATTGCTTTTTCCAGATTTGCATTAAACCACTTTCGCGTATATGTGATAACCTGTAAGTGAGAAACAATAAGCAAGGTGAAAATACTATTTGAAATATTGGCACATTTTTTCCATTTGTTTTTTATAAGTAAATGTTTTTGAAACAGATATTCCTGCGTTCAATAAATAAAGATCTGAATCAGAAGCGGTTAGAATAAAATAACCATTGATTTTATAATGTCTTAAACCATAATCTAGCATAACACGTGTATCGATAAATCCATATTTAGTCTTGGTACTTTTCATTAACTCAAAAGCATCGGAAGGTTTTCTCACGGCTACTAAATATTTTCCAATTATGCCAACATCGCCCTCCTTTGCTCTCTTTTCAAATAATTTATAACTTATCAAGATCATAAGGTCTTTTTACTTTTATTCCTACCATAATCTCTTGGCAATGAGCAGACACACCAACTGAAAGCACTTTAATCTCATCATTTAGCAACGAATTGGTTAATTCATTAATAGTTTCAATAGGTTTTGAGACAATAGGAATAGTCATCAATGAGTATAGACATCCGCTATAACTAGTAGTCAATACCAGAGAAGCCAAGAGCCAACCATAAAACAAAAAGCGTATATCCCTTGATTTTTTCGATACATTCTGATTGAATTGTTGTTTAGTGAGGGCTGATATGAGGCACCAAATTATATGTATATCTGTCTGACCATATTTTTTGACAAAATGTGAGATAAAATACATTAATATTGAAGAGAGAAATAGTGTTAACCAAAACACTGAATCAAAGGGTGAAAAAAGTGAGACTGAATTCACATAAATTTTTGGCTCAGGAGATGAAAATGTAACCGATTCTGTCAAATGTGGATAAAGCATAGAAACCACTTTATATCTATCATAATTATAACTGAGTAATCCTATTCCTATATCTGCCTCCTGTTTAAAAATCAAAAATCATAAATACGTTAATCTAATGATAATTTATTTTGAATTATATTGAATTATATACAATATTATTTAAAATTCATATATTGCCTACATCATTTAAAAGTTTACCAATTATCCCATCCCAAGAGTTATTAGGTAGCTTTCGTCCCCACTTGAAGCCACAGTTAATAATTTGCATGCTAAAATTTAAGTATTGACTTAAAATCTCCATTACTTTTATATCTAATCCACCGATTCTTTTCCATTCATTGATCTCTTGGTTAAATTCAAGTAAAACAAATGGCGGTAACTATTTATTGAAAGAAAACTAAATTTAAAATTCAGGTAATGTTTCAAGGTATAGTCATACATTATTAGTTGCTAGTCTGATTTTCCTATTTTCTAAATTCATAATAAAATCGCCTTGTTCTATCTCAATATAAATTTATCAAAAATTTTTAACATTAGGTTATATTTTTCAAAATTTGTGACAACTTAATTTTAGTTAAAAAAAACAAGATAATTATCTATAATTAATTTGATGGAAGTAAAGCCATTTTAATTACATTCGTTACGACATTGATTTTCAGAAAATTAATTTAGATCTATTAAATTTGACGCCATTAAAATGTGGATATGTTCAAGATCACATAAAATTAGTTTTGATCTACTGATCGAAATACGAAGTTCAGAATTGTTAGGGGTTAATAAAATAAAATTAACAAAATCACCTTTATAAAGAATGTGCGCTTGCTTATCTGTTAAAACAAATATTGAAGACAAAATAATCTTATCATTAGATTCATTGGCGTTATCTTCAGAATTATTGAGTTCTTAATTAAAACTTTAATTAATTAATTGAACCAAAAATCTACTGTTTTTTCAATCAATAGATAAAAATAGAGTTAAATATGAGAAACAAAACAAAATATTTTTTATGTCTTATTATAATTAGTTTCACATTATGTATGACTATGATTATGGTTATGCAAATAACAGGACAGTCATCTCTTAATAAATATTTTGGTGCTAGCTTAAATTATCAAAAAGAAAGAACTAATGATTTAAAATCACCAGAAATTTTAAATGTGTATACTCAATATGGTCAACAAGTGTTTGGTGATAACATTGACGGCTTTCCAGACCTAATTGTGCCAAATATTGTTCACAACGTTCTCTTCGGTATAAATGAGATACAGTTTTCTCATTTCATTTCAATTTTATCGATTCTTAAGAACCAAAAACCGGACATATTCTTCATTCATTGCGATTGTGATCAACTGATAGGTAATTACTACATACGAGTCCTGGAAAGGGCTAAGAAGACTAATACACGGATTATTGTTCGAAGGGTAGAAAAACCGACAGAAATTTACGGCATTAAACTCAATAAGCAATTTATTAATTGGCATTCTTCAGATATTACTAGGCTCAGAGTTTTGACTGAGTTCGGTGGCATTTACCTCGATAACGATGTTTATGTTGTTCAGTCTCTCGACTTTTTTCGTAAGTTTGAAATGACCATCAATTGGGATGAGGACAGGGTTATGGGTAATCAAGTTTTAATTGCTCACAAAAACGCTCGGTTTCTAAGCCGTTACCTCGACTCATACCACGCATACGACGCATCAAAATGGTATTACAATGCGGGAGATTTACCAACAATTTCTATCCTGAGCAAAAACCCAGAGCTTATTCACAGAGTCAAAGGAAAGTTTGGTGTGAGTGCACCCGAAGTTTGTCCCAAATTATATCGATTTTATTACGAAAATTGGCGCAAAGAATATTACACGGTACATTTGGTTATGAGGGGAAATCATATAACTTTCCCAGAGTGGTGTTTCGGAAAAAATAAGCCTAAAATAATGTCATTCAATGAGGAAAATGTTATGCAACTCAAAGTTACATTTGGTGAAATGTGCAGGGATGTCTTGAATTTATAATTAATTATATCATTTTAAATGTCCTGTATTTATATGAATATAAAATTAATTTACAACTATTATAATGATTTTACATTTATTTACAAATTGTTATTCTACATTGTTGGTATTCTGAAGGCAAAAGTTGTGTCAAATAATTTGATCAATTTTGTCGAATTGAAATAGTGCTCGATTATGACTGTTCTTCAATTTGTCGTTGAGTATCGATATTTCAACAATTTTGAAGAAATAGATAGACAAGTTACAACATATCTTCAAATAAAAACAATTTTAAAATAAGGGTAATTATGAGAAAATGAAAACCTGGTAAATTATGTAGTTATCAATAAGAAAAAGATTACCGCAATAAAAGCCAATTCTTTTACATCCAATCCTTTCAATGAAAATCGATAACTATTTGAAGTATAAATTGTTTTTTGAATTTAATGATTAATTTTTTAAAATTATTATTTGATTTACTTTTAAATTGAGAGAAATAGAAAGATTCCACTCATTGTATACCAGATCAATCTTTTATTTTTGAAATGATGAGTTTGAAAAATAGTAATTCACGACAATCTTATTTTAATTTATGAAGTCAATCTCAATCGATAAATTTGAATTCAAATTAAAAAGAAATAAACATGTATAAATATCCACAAACAATTTATATAAAATTTATTATTTATCAACAAATAGAACACGTTCTTGTTAAATTTAGTTTAATTCCAAAATTTTTAATACTAGGTAAGAATTTGGTCGGTATCTTCTAATTGAAATAAAGACTGATTTCTATCTTTCAATTTATTGTATAGAACTGAAACTTCAATCAACTTTAAGAAATATATTCCGGTATTGATTATTATCTATTATAAAACAAATTGATCAAGCTCAACATAAAAGATTCAGACAAGTTTATAAAAAGGATACCTGATAAATGATATAATCATCAATTAAAAATAGATTCCCACAATAGTAGCCTACTTTTTTGCATCCAATCCTTTCGACAAAATTTGAAAGCTATAAAAGTAAGAATTGGTATAAAATATAATTAAATATAATATTATTTTGTATTTCACCTTCAAATTCAACGAAATTGGAAGATTCCATTCACTGTATTCCAGATATAAATTATTTAAACTTCTATAGGCTTTGAAGGCGTCGGTCGAAACGTTTGCATTGATTCTCAAATAAAAGACAAACAAAAGGAATAAAATGATTCCCATATAAGAGAAGATAATTCTAAGGAAAAGGTTAATCGAACCATAAATCGATACAAATATCATTAAACTGGTCACAATTCCCATCGATCTGATAAGTGAAAGAGATATTTTTGACCAGTACCTTTTATTGTAAAATTCAATTTCACTATAAGTACGATCTAGGTGTTTAATTAAATTTAAAATTTCGTTGAATCGCCTGCTTTTGAATTTGCTCTTTTTCTTGATATTTATGTTAATTTGATTTAGTTTTGCCCTCGAATAAAAACAGGTCACAAATAAATAGAGTACTTGATACGTGAATATTTTTAATCCAAAATACATGGCCAATGAAAAGATTATACTCCAGGGCAAACCAAAAATTATTAATTGATACCACTTATGGCTTGATATTAATGGTGCGAAAGCCAACAAATTTGCAACAAATAGTGTATTATAACAGAAGATTTTGACGCCATAAACACCATAATTAAATACTTTCACCATTTTCTTGACATCAGATTCATTGGTCAGACCCATACTCTGAGGCGAACACTGACCGCTGATTATACCAAATGGCCTCAAATGAAATGGAGATTTTCCACGTCTATAATCCATAATATTAATGACCAGGGAATCAATTAGTACCCAAAACATTACAGCAATGCATGGGTTTAAATGATATACAGAGCCAAGGAAGTATGGAAAATCACCTAGACAAATCCTAATACTCTCGTTATCACCACTTATTATCATTGATATAATACATCGAATTAATATCAATGAAAGCATAAATAGATTTGAGTAAACGTTATGAAGGGCTAACTTTTCGGTACTTCCATTCCTAATTAAAGATAGTCCGATCTCATAGAAGTGATTTCCGGCTGATTTTATATGAAATTTTTCATCCAATATATCGTTAGCATCGAATCGTTTTGAATAATTTTTGTCATTTTGTTTGTCAATCCATCTGTTGTTTTGAGTAATAATCTCCTGAATGTCTCCAATATTAGTTTGAATCGAATTATTCCTCTCTTTATTCAATTCTTTGATCTCTAATTCAACGATTCGTCGAAATCTTCTAGCGTTTGAAACACTCATATTTAATGAGCTGGATATTAGATATTTGGTCTCAAAAGACTCTATCTCAATAAAAAAAAGTTTCTGTTGTTAAACATATGCGAACAATGATTCTATTGACTCTAATTTCATTTGATTCTAAATATAATTTATGTTTTTGTTTTTATAAAAAAAATTTAAATAAAATAAAAATTTCGAAATAAATCGAAAATTTCGTCAATTTAAAGGTTAATATTCAAAAATATTTTCATTAATCATTAATAATTGTAAAATTTGACCCTGGTCATACGATATTTATATATTTATTATGTTTGCTCTTACGAAATTTTATTATTTTATTTTAAAAATATGTTTAAATAAGTTCAAAATATTTTATTTGATGAATGGTTATGCATCACGAAATTCATTAATCAATAAATCGATAATTTGCGATATTAAGAGGCATTTGACTTTGCTAGCTCATAATTATTCATTTAAAATGAATGAAATTAATGTCCGCAATAATAATTTTTTTCACAAGAAAAAGATTTCCGTTAATTCTTGGTTCAAAGGTTTTGTTTTGTCGATAAATTCTGTACCTTTTGATCGATATTTAGAAAAAATTCAATTATTTTCATCAGAACTCAAATGTTATAAATTGAATGAAAATATTCGTCAAAAATCAAAACTGTTTTGGATTTCATATTTCATTCATTTATTTAATTTGTTTCGAAATCTATTTTACATTTTAGTGCCAAAAGAGTGGACACAAACTCATAAATATTCGGGTGATTTAACTCAATATTTTCCAACAAATCGGTACTTTATTCTGATCCCATTCACAACATTCTCATTCATTTCAACTTTCACTATAACTCTAACACAAATAACATCGTTATCAGGCTTGAAATGGCTTCAAATTGTGGTCGTCATCAGTGGTCACTGCAGAAAAAGTTCAGCAGATATTAGTATTTTTGGTGAAAAATCTTCGAGAAAACTAATTTTGTTGAGTTATCTCATCTATCAATTCATCACAAATAATACAAAATTAATTTATTTGACAGCTTTTCTCACATCCTTATGGCTGACCTTCAATTACTCGCCAATAGATTTCATAATTTTTGGTATTCCTTCAGTAATACTGAACATGATCTGGGTCTATTACTGTGCCGGTGTATCGGTCGCCATATTTGGTTTATACCTAATTGTTTGCTATTATCTCAAACTAAGAATCGAGAGAATGAAAAAATTATTAACAAAAGTTAACAGAAATGAAAAACTTGTTATTGATCTTTCTTTTAACAAGGTACTTTCCGAATTTAATGAACTTTGTGCCACAATCGATAATTTTAACCAATTTTGGTCAAAATATATATTCGTTTCCTTTCTTTTATATATTCCGACGAATGCTTTCTTATTATATGATTTGATTTACGAAGACTTGGATCCAATATCTTTGTTCACAATTGCTGTGCATTTGATGATAATATCGACTA
>JAQIXD010001195.1:0-16825 GCA_034699985.1 Minunthozetes semirufus
TGAAATAGTTTTTGCCGCCTCTGACCCCCAAATAATATTTCAAACTTGGAATAAATGACTTTATTAGTCTAGATAATGTCTTAGGAATCATTTTGAAAATTTTACCCCCTCCCCCTCTCTAGATGGTGTAGTACACCAGCTAGCTATACCAGCTACAAAGAACAGCTCTGCTCTCTCTCTCTCCCCAATTGTGTCTCTCTTCTCGTGATAAATCACTTTCTATGAAAACGTCACTTAAAATAAGTAAACAATAAATTTTAATCAAAACATTTTCCTGTTTTAGGCGTTGAATATATTCTATAATAGAATAAAATTTATTCGGGTACTAAAATCTTGTACATTTTTTTCTGTTGCTTAATTTATGTGTAGCATGGTATCAAATATTTGATGACTAACTAATTTATTCATTATTTGCTTTAGAGACGTAATAAATTAAAATGGACAAGTTTAACACATTAAATAGATCAAGATTCTCAAACTCAAAAAAAGAAAGTTTTAAAATTCAAATTAAGCTCTAACTTAATAAAATGCAGTGAGAATATAGCTGGTTAATTCTTTTATCATTTGATTTATATAATAATTTAAGTGTAAATATTCGGATAAAAATACAGTTTTTGGTAACATTTTTCACACATTCAGACAATTATATAGGAATTGCATTATTTTAATTGAAATAAAGAATTAATTCATATAAATAGAGGAATGGATCAGAATGATAATTGCCCTATTAAAATCAAGCAATGTTAAAAAAATATTCTGTTAGCATGATGATTTCTTCAAATTGATTAATTCTGCTGTCACTCAAACAGATGAGACTCATTTTCAATAATAAGAAATGATTGGAAATTAATTTTTATTAGTGATTGGCTCAAGAATTGGCTAAATTATAATTAAAGGATAGAGAGCTCAGGTATTAATAGCTCTGAGTATAAGTGTTGCGATAAAACAATTGGGTTTGGATAGTGTCACCTAAATAATAGGTCAGGCATAACATTATTAGACAATCAACGGACGAAGAGTGATACCAATGGCGGAGAAGAGAGAAAATAATAAAATGGGCTATAAATGTGACATTTGGGCCAAAATTGAGACAAAGAAACGGTTATAACACACGAAACACTTAATGATAATAAAGGTTTTTATAAATGATTAGTCAATAAAACAAAAATTATTACAAAAACAAAAATAAATGAAAAACCTTTCGGTGAAACTATTCTCTGAAATATTATTCTTTGGGCTTTTGTTTCCCAATTTTTCTTATTTATGTTTCATTTATGGTTTTATAGCTATAACTCGATTCCCTTATTATTAGTTTAAATTAAATTTAGTTTTATTTTTGTTACTTTTCTTCAGAATTTTTGATGACTCAACCAATTATTATAACTCAAATGCCTGAAAGAAAATTGAATTTTTTTAAAGAATAAGAATATCATAAAAAAACTAAAATAAGATATAATCGAAAAAATATAATATTTTTCATTTTATGTTGAATTTTGTGAGCACTTGAAAACAAACCGTACGAATACACGACAATTGAATTCAATTTTCGTTTTCTTTGAAAATTAAAGCCAAAGACAATAATAAAGTTTTCAAATTCTCTCCTTCTCTCTCTTTTTCTGTACCTTACCTACCTCCCTCTCCCCTCTCTCCCCCTCTTCTACGTATAAATGATGGTATTATTTATCTTTGATTGCTCATTGATATTCAGAAGATGTAATGCGAGTGTGATCTGAAAAATGCAAATTTCGTTCAGTCATTGCATTGATTTTGAGGGAAATCGCTGTCGCCGTCAGAGATAATGTCATTCAAGAGATGACATGATTTGATAAAACATTACTATTGAACAGAACTGATCGATAATTAGATGCTATCCGTCCTGTCCTTCATTTTTCTTATAATTTATTTACGATTCAACAAATTTTCTCAAAATATATTAGAAATTACAATAAATGTGAATTGATTTCACTCCAATTCTTTATAATGAATTCAAAATAAAAGCATTTCGTCTAAAATATTAAACCGAAAGGAATGTCATATTTCTCTCACATTCTCTTCAAAAGTATTGGAATTTTACGAATCATTAAATGCATAGAAAATGAGATCAAAATTTTGATTTGAATTCAAAGAAATATAAGAATAGATTTCAGAGGTTTTTCAGAGATCAAAATTCTTCACTGAAATCGATTGGGAAATACATTAATGGAACGAATATATGGAAAGACATTCCACTTGTTTTGCATACTTATACTCAAAGTCTTACGTAATATTCAATAATAAGTTTTGTTATCAAATTAGAGCTTATATTTCGTCTAATATTAATACTATTCTTAAGAATAATAATAACTACAAAGAAATTATCAAAACTTGGGGTAATATAAGTTATTTATTGATTTCATTTTCAATTTGCATATTAAGTATTGGATAAAACAATTTCCAAATTCAGGACAAAAACCTTTTTGTGTTTAATATTACTTCGGATTTGAATATTTGGTTTAGAATTCAAATCACAAAATCCTAAACTAAAGACTGAATTATAATAATTAGTATTCAATAGGAATTCACAGTTAATTACATTTAAAGTTTAGTTTGTCTTCTGAGACAACTCTATGAATAAAACTCTCAAATGTTTTCATTTAAAGAAAAATATAATTTCAATATATATTCAAATTAATCAATAATTAGATATCAAACTAAACAGAAAGTTATTAAACCAAAAATACGGGAAAAATGTCATAATTTTAAGCGAAAAAATGTTAATCAAGATATAAATATTGATGAAAACTATTGCCAACTAAAAGGAGAATCAGATTTGATGTGAGAACAGAGTGAGAGTCGGAGTTAAGCCATTTTCTGTTATTATTCTTCAGGGGTTTGTCGTCTTTTTCATATTACTATTAAAATAAGAGCTCCGCTCTGGAAGTAAACATGAAATGAACAGACATTGAGAGACATATTTTTGTTCATCTGATCCCAAACACATATGACTATCAATTTTAATATAAATGTCGAACAGTTTCCAAATTTGTGGTTATGTGTCATCGCTCTGGTAGTCTGGCTTATAATGCAGTCGAGTATCTCATTTTGTTTGCATTTTTCACTAAAACAAAAATACCTCATAACTTGGTTACCGTCTGCTTGAGAAGAGGGACCCAAAACTCATCACTGCCAGTGAAGCACAGCACACATCAGTTCCCAACTTTTATTATCGCATTTTTCTTTGCGACAAATATTTCAGTCAACAGTTTCTAACAGAAGAGACAGAGATTGAGATGAGTTTGAAATCGAATGGAAAGTGACTCACATTAAACACAAACCATAATAAAAACGACAAAATATACTGAATTTAGTGTTTTATTGACAAAGAATAGTAACCATTATTGCAATCGATATATAGTCTGCATATTTATCTCAAAAGTATTTAACATTTAAAGTATATAATCATCGAATTCATGAATTCCTGTATTCAAGAGATTGTGATAAAAGAAATACTTTCCACTCATTCAGTAATTCTTGCATTGAATAGAAATTTTCATTTTATTTCAATATTACTTTTGAACTGATTTTCACTCAATTCTAATCTCTTTTCAATGATATGAAAACTTTCTCTCACTCTTAGTTACGCCTCAAATGTTTAAATGTCTGTCAAATCCCATAAAAAATATATTCAATTGCATTGAATTGAGATTTCAATAAAAGTCATATAATTCAAGTGTTTTTCATTTCTAAAGTTTTATTTATTAAATCGAAGAGAAATTTTTATTTTGAGACAATGAAACTTTCAAAATGGTCTAGAGACATTAATAACCAAGAAATTGATTTGATGGCTTTTCGATAATGAGGTCAAACTATTTAATGATTTATTTCCCTATTATTTAATGGCTTAAGAATCGAAATAATGGTATTTCTTGGAGAAAGCTATTGGATTGTAATTCCCATTTTAGCTATATTTTTGAGATTAATAATGGAAAATGTTTGTCATTACATTTCATATTACGAATAGAAATAAGATTTCTGATCAATAAATGTATTATTTCTTTACCAAAAAACTTTATATTAAACTTGTTTTTCATACACTCTATATTCAAAGTTCTCTCTCTCTCTCTCTCTCTCTCTCTCTCTCTCTCTCAAAAAAAAATCACCATTTTATTGGAAATTCATATTTCATTCTTATTTCCTGAGAGATGACATCCGATATATGACCGCATATTTCTGTCACACAATATATTAGTAGAGAATAGAAAAAGTTTAATATAAGAGTATTTTCGTATTTATTTTTGAAGTAAAGGAAGAGAATAAGAGATTGGACTCAAATTTTACTCCAAAATTTGAAGGCTTTGGATTACATCTGATATTATGCACGACATGTAAGGCATAGGTTTCTCCACTCGGAGTTCAACAACTTTTGTGGTTTGAATTACTTTCTCAGATGTCTTCACAAAAATTATTGCATTTATTTTCGTTTGATTTGATATCTTATCTCAAATTCAATTCTATCATTTGGAAGCATTAAAGTAAAATTGAACAAGATACTTACTAAGTAATTAGAGATTCAGCAACAAAATTATTATTAAGTTTCATAATAATAATTAGTAAATGTCAATTATTGCTTAGCATGATCACTTTTAATTAGTATTTCCTTATTTCCCTTTTAATTGATTTCCATTTTTGTATTCAATACATTGTTTATGAGATGTTTTGAGGAAAGACTTTCTGACATAAACTATGCCTTACAAAGACAGACGAGGACTGGGAGGAGAAAGGGTGAGTAATATATAATAATATAAGTATTCTGTTTAGTAAGACTGTGGGCCAACATCTGAGACTTGTGATGGGATCGGTGCACAACTGGTTTGATTGAGACTCGTTTAGGGCTCAAATGACTGAGTGTTTTACCAGTGTTTGGACCGCAACAGCATTGAACCAAAACCGCCTCCGAAGCCGTTGGGCTCTTCCATTCTCATCACTCATTCCAAAAGACATTGCATTTCTGATTAGTCTTCGGGGGATTTGCACAGAGCACAGGCATAACGTCTCATCCGTCGCTCAGTCATATGGACAGTTTCAAAGCCAATCCATTTATTGCAATGAAATATATAACTCATATATCGATAGCATCTCTGAGTCAACACAAAATGAGTTCAATTCCTATAATTACTTTTGATTTTTAAAGCAAATAGTAATCAAAATATGGAAAACCATTTATTCATTACTTTATTCATTAGATTAAGTCTTGTATTAAATATTCATTTGATGTCTGAAATAAATTAATGGCAAAAATTAGAGCCATTTTTGACTGATAAGCAAATCTAAAATATTTATTATATTTATTATTAAAATAAAGGCATAAATATTATGAAAATTATGTATTGACTTTTAGGCACAGAATAGGTTTTGTTGAGCGGTAAGAGAACGGAACGGACAAAATGCCGGTAAAGGTTATCCATCAAAGTGTGTGTTGTGAGGGTTATTTTGGTCAGAAGATAATCAATCAAATCAATGTTGAACTCGATTAGAGTTTTGGCAAAATATTTCTTCAGATAATTGTCTTTTCTTCCAAAAGAGCAAACATTGAAGAAAGTCTTGATCTGAACGGAAATTATACGGAAATAAATTACTATATTTTTTGGTAATTTGGGTTAAACTCGATTAGTTTTACGACAAAATTAGATTAATTTTGGGATAAAAATAAGAATTTTTGTTCAACTATTCATTCAAAAGACTAATTCTTTTTCATTAAAACTAAGTATCAATGAATTCAATGAAATAACAGTTAAAGCAAAACAAAAATTTTATGAATGACTACAGATATTTGAAGATCACTTCAACTGATTAAATATAAACCTAATTAAAAATTCGGGCAAAACATTGAATAATAAAATAATAAGTTTTTAATCATACGTTACTTTCAGTCTATTGATAGCATTCTCTTTCATTTTCATTATATGTGAGGAATATATTCTGTGTTATATTCTGTGCTCGTATTGCGTGCGATAAATAACTTTTCCTATTAATGAATATACAATACATTGAATGGCTTTAAGTCTGAAATTAAATGAAACGAATAGAAGACGATATGAAACGATTGAATGTCTCCAAAACAAAAGCAAACTCATGAGTGTCTATTGTTTCAAACGCTCTTCTAATCACTCATTTTGTGCTACAATGGGTTGTTCACGATTTCGGGGAATAAAAAATGAGCTTGCTCATATCTTGATGAAAATTTATTCACTGAATAGTAAAATATTGTGTTCAATGAATTGTCGGAATACCACACACGACATGAAATCTAATCTTTTTGACAGTTTTCTGGGGATTTCTCATTTGAGTGTTTCATAGTCATCCCTGAGTGAATTGTGTCTATAAGAAGAGTGAATTTGCACTTAATATATATTAAAGCCGTTTTTGTCTGCACTTAAAGTCATTGACGACACGAATCACTATTTCTTCTCTCTTTTAGGAATGACTTCAATATAAAAATGAGTGCAATCAGTGTTCGGCACAATTTAGGCCCAAATTCCTGTCATATACTCTTTTATTGGAAAATATAAGAGCACTGAATGAGATTTTTATTGCTGTTTCCAAGAAGAAAGACATTAATCCTGAGTAAAGAATATTTTCAATGATATAAATCTAATATTTTTAATATGAATTTTATATATAATTTGTAATACATTTGGAGAAAAATGGATATAAAATTATTATAAGAATAATAATCGAGTTATGTTTGACTAGAAAAGGGATGAGAACCTCATTTTGTACAATAAATCAGAGATAAATAAATTCATTTAATACAAGAGTTTTGGCGCGAATCTCATGACTGGAAATAAGGATTGAAAAAGTGTCGGCAATAAAGTTCTGGTCATTCGGTGCTCTTCCTTGAGTTGAGTTCAATATTAAACGAAATGATTTGAAGTGAAAGCAAATGGTTTCTCATAAAAAGGCAAATACTTATCATCAAAAAACCGTTTATTACAGAACTGTACCGAAAATAGTCAGTTATTGGACTGAAAAGCAGCGAAAATATACTTTTCTTTGCGCTCAACTTTTAACGTTTATAATCTTGGATATGATGTTCAATGGACTAAGTATTGAAAAATAGTTTTGAAGTCACAAAAGTGGAAATAAATGAAAAAGTTTTCAAAACATATTCCAAAGCTTTTCCCTCTTTCAGTGATAGTCACCCACAATAGCAATCAAGGATTGCATTTGGAAGTACTTGTGCTGTGCGATCGACGCCCTTCTTGTTCTTTGGCTGTGAGACCATCTCTTCTTTCATTTATCATTCAATTTTCGATCTATAATCTGATAATAACATAAAATATAGAAAATTTATTTATACTAAAAAAATCTCCAAAAATAATAAAAGACTTTCCGTTCGAGAGATAAGTCGAATGAAATTTTCTTTAAGCCTAAAAGTAATGTAAAAATCGATTTCTCTTTGGATTTGTTTTTTAATACATTTTTAAATATCTCTTAAACTGAAGGTATTTTTCTTTCGACATATTTGACCTTTCGATGAAACAAAAGACTTGATCTTTAAGTATTGTATGGATTATTATCTCTCATAATATATGGAATAAAGTGAATAATTTGGAAGAATTTGTTTCTGATCATCAATCAAGACTATGATGGGATTTAATGGATGACATGAACAGTGCAATCCTCGCTAAGAATAGCACACAATGAAGGAAATCGTGTTTTTCTCGCGTTTAACTAATCGTCGGAAATACCCATAAATTAGTTATAAATTAATAAATAATAAAAATAACAACAATTATTGTATTAAATAAATATTTATAATTCTCTGCTCTTTTTATTAGTAATAAGGATTGAATTAATTAATTAATATCTATAAAAAGATTCTTCATTTTTCTACATCTTATGACCTCTTCATTGAACTCATTAATGCATTTCATTAAACTTTGTTTCATATTTTGATAAATAGTTCTTCGGTTATGTGTTTGAAAAGAAATATACAATTTTTGTCATTTATTTCTTTCACTCAGATATCCATTTGATGTCAAATATCATTAGTCTTATTAAAGATCTGTCTTCTTATCTGAGGTCTGGGCTTAAGCTAAGAAAAAATGTATTTTCCATTTGTTTCTTCGTCTGTCGAACAGAAACATAAATCAAATATATTTTTGATGTAATTTATTTTTATTGAATTTATCTTGCTTATTGATAGATTAGGCTAATTTAATTATAATGTATTTTTTCTCTGCTGATTGATTCGCTCCTTATTGATTAATTGATTTCCAATAACTTAATTAAGTAATCAATAAGAGTCCAAAAAAGTGAACAAATATTTTATTTTTTGCATAAACTCAGAGAGGGATCAAAACTTTTATTTCTTGATTTGATTTCAGACTTTGAATTCAACTTAAATTCTCTTTTCAAATGAAATTCAATTTCTAAATCTATATTTTAAATTGAATTCTATTTGAAGTAAGTAAGAATTCACTTCTATGAAAAATAAGCATGCAACTAATATAAGAAAGGCAATTTTCGACTAAAGCATTCCGAAACGCGGTACCGAATAAGAAATTTATATTAATGGAGTTTATATCGAAAATATCGAAACTTAATAAAATAAAATAAGTGAATATAATCGATAAACTTTTAACCTTTTATATGTTTAAACATTCAATTATTTTTACATTAAAGTAAATTTGAATTGAAATATGAAAACTGTAGAAAATTTTGATTACTCATATCAAATAAAATATATCTGGTATCAACTGATCCACGGCTTTCTTGGATAATAAAAAGGAGAGATTTAATGAATGATAAATAAGTTATATCTATAATCAAAGGATGAAAAACAGATCAATAGATCTCATATTTAATGAATGGATTTATTGCCAAAAGTAGGACAAAAAGATGGGATCAAATTCGAGACAAACAAAAATGAAATAATGTATAAGAGATGGGAATTCATAATTGGGTTTTATGTAGGGATGTATTGCAAAGGATTTTCTTGGAAATGCTTTTTGTTTTGTTTCAAAGCAATGGATTTCATTTCAGTTTTTCTTTATATCACATAAAAATGTTTTCAAAGTAAATATGAAAATCAAAATTCGAGTGAAAGGACAAGATTCATTTTTGAGCCAAATGATCACCTATACTAGGACCGTGGTGCCCATCTCAGAATCAGTTTATATAATAATGAGCTACAATTTACCAAAATTTCATTGACCCACATTGACCCCCCGAGTGGCGAGACCCCCCTAAAGTTTGACTTTTTGGGGGTCAATATCTCGGACACCTTGAGATATTTTAAAATTATTTCTTTTTCAAAAGATACTATAATTTTAATCTAAAAGTACAGTGAAAAAAGAATTTTAAAAATCAGAATCTTCATGGTCGAATTAGAATTAGAATTTTTCAAAAAATTATTTGACCATGATGTAATTGAATTTTTGGAAATATTTTCATTGGGTAATACAAAGAGTTGAATACTGTATAAAATAAATTATAGTAAATTTACAAACTTAGTCCCATAGAAAAACAATGCAAATATGGTTGTAAATTTACTAGAATTTTTTATCTCGAAAACGAAGCTGGATGGTCTTAATTTTTTTAAATTTTATACAGTACATACATACTGATTCTGAGATGGGCACCACGGTCCTAGTATAGGTGATCATTTGGCTCAAAAATGAATCTTGTCCTTTATAATTATTGAGATTTTTCTCATTTATTAGGAAGCTTTGATATTCTGTTCTTGTATGAACTTGCACTAATATCTAGTTTGTTATTCAGTCTTTGTATTTGCTTTTTTGAATAATAAACAGAGCGTTAAATTAATGTCTACTTCAAAGTTGAGTCCCATCGGAGAGACAGTCCATTAAAAGACCTAAAATACAAAACAAATAAAATCCTTTAATTCAAAAGTCTTCCTCTCTTTTCAAAAGGTATTTCAAATTCTGTTTAAATTCAGACTCAATCACATGTAACAAGAATTTAAAACTTCCAAATTGATATTCGTTTTATCAAGGTAAAATTCCAGGTAATTTGATACTATGGAAAACAACTATAAAATATCGAATCCAACAAATTCTGAAAATCGTTTGAATAAAATTTTATTCATAAAAATAAAAACTATTTTGAGAGCAAAACAAATACAAATACTTTTCTTTAGTTCAAAAAATTCTTAAAATTCGTGAAAATTTTTCAACAAAATTGGAATTTTTTTCTTTCAAAGACTGACCAATGGATAGTAGTGTCAGCACGATATCAATACCATAACAAAACACACCCGATATGTAAGACATGAACGCAAACACAAAAGGCTTTTATCGTCTGAATTAAACAAATAAACTGAAAAATGTTTGAAATGTTTGCGAAGAAAAACGTAAAATATTTTCACAACAATAGACACAAAAACTAGGATTAAATAAATAAAACAAATTAAACAAATATATAAAACTGTTTGAATACAAATTCAAATAACAGAAGAATCCTTTGAACCAAAAGAAAGCAAAACATAATACAAATTCATGCGAACGGAAACGAATCGCTAAATTTAATGCCTTATCCAAAAGTCTGCAAAAATTCATTCAAATCTTTGAGAATTTTTCTTAAAAACTAATTTGTTTTTCTCTCTATTCTCAAGATTTTCATCGCATTTGATATAAAAACTAAAAAAATTAATTTAAATTTTATTTCTGACGTCTTTTTGTAAATATTTATATTTGAAGTTAAACTAAGAGTCTGTTTAAGTGACAAAGTTTTTCTCAAATCATTTGTTTCATTCTTTGGGCTCTTCTCTAATGTTTTTAATTTTTTCTCCAAAATGAATGAAAGCTTTGGAATGGAGTGTAGACTTGATGAGGAGAGGGAGGACTGACAGGAAATTTGCTTATTGTGAATAATAGTTTTATATATAAGACAGAGAGTTTGTTATTAGTTGAAAGGAATACAGTCTCTCTTCGATAATGTGAGCTATAAAATAAATTCATTGCTGATATTTAACCTTGATCTTTTGAAAATACTGATAAAAGTGTAGAATGTTCTAACTATCGATAGATTTACTAAAATAATTTATTCCAAAGTTTTAGCAGAAAGTAAAATATGAATAATTTAATTTTTGAATTAATCATAACTGCATAAATTGATCTTGCTCAATCTAAATTATTATACTAACGACAGTGTACTGTATTTTGAATGGATGGGAACAAGAGAGCAATAATTGCGTGAAAGAAAAGAATAACAATTTTAACTGTAATTTGCATTTGAAAGGAGAGTCGAATTTAATGTGTGAATAGTATTGTCACGTTTGGAGAGTTATTATAATTTTTCTTTCCTTTTCTATCACTAAATATGTGTCTGTTTTACTCACTCTTACAGTTATATAACAGATAATTGTTATGAGTGTTGCAGATGTGCTCACAATTTAAGAATATTAATCAAAACAAATGGTATTTTCTTTTATTTTTACCCAATTTCTGCTTCATATTCTATAGTAATAGATATCTATAGTACAAAGATTATTAATACCAAGTTTGAAAAATCACAAATATATTTTTCATCTACGCTCAATTTGAACATAACAAACTACCCATGTTTGATTCTAACTATATTTAAATATATGTGAATAAATCTTCTCAGGGAATAGATGTGATCTGTATCTTATTTTCACCAGTTATTATATCGACAACTACCTTGATCGTTTCTTTTATATAATGGATTGAAAGATATAAGAGATGTTTTTAAGTTTTGAATTTATCTTACATTATATTCAGAATATTCTGATTATAATAATTATTGAATAAAATTCTTTGTATTAATCTTAAGAAAAAACATTTCAAAATCCATTTCTGATAGAAATATAAAACTTTTTTTTTGTAGGTCTAATGGAAAGCCATTAGATTACAGAATAAAGACAAAAACAGAACGAAATTCTAGTCTTTATTTTCTGTACGTAAGAAAAAGCCTTCAAATAGTTTTTAGTATACAATTTATGTGTCAATCGAAGCCATTCCTCTATTGAAACATAACTAAAGATAGAAATTATTTGTTTTCCGTCGACTAAGAGAAGAGGAAAAGACGTTCTCTTCACAGAAAACCTTTTATTGGCGACAAAAAAGGCAAAGCAGTCAAAGCTCTCACACAATATCATAAGCTATGAACCTATTCATCCGCCCAGAGATGGATTTCATTTTGTGAGTGTCTCTGACACTCGCTTATGGACTAAAACTTGTATTTCGATTCACCGATAGATCGAAAACAGAAAATGCATTAAAAGAAAGAAAAACACATTTTTATGAATACTTTATTTTCACGACAATAATCACAGAATAGAGGACTCACTCAAAGAAATAGATTTTGATTTGGAGGAGACTCGACAAACACTTTCTGCTCAATACACTTATCCTTCATTTATGTAAAGCATTTTCATATCGATATTGAGTGAAGTCTTTGCACTCATTCTTATTATTTTGATTCACTTCTAAAACTTTCTTTCATTTTGTATTCAAATATTGGACTCAATTTATTTTTATGGCAAACACTGAGACACCAAAAACAGAATCAAAGCCTTTGCATCACAACAGCGTCTTGTGTTGAGTCCTCATTATTTGTGCCTAACTTTTGTCACACTATTATAATAAAGCTTTGACTCAGAATAAAACTTTTCACTTGAGATATGAGTCGAGAGGAATAAGTAGAAGAAAGAGATTGAAAGACAGACTAAAAATATAAGAATGATTTCGATACGGATTTATCTTTCTCTTTTCGCGAGAGGAAAATGTATAGCCGTCCACATAAACTATGCATAACTGTGCACTTGCATCATGAGCTAGGATTGTGCACTGGGCCCTCTGTGTCACTCCATATGTATGTTATGCTGATCTATGTTTGCGTATAAAATAATAGAGAACTGTATTAAAAGAGAAGAATACGTATATCTGAGGCATTGTCTGACTCCCGCTCTGGTATTTCATGATATCTGTGCTAACATTGCTATCAGGAATGTCACAGACATCTGGTTATATATTGGATGTTACACATTGTTTAGCTCAGGGCTATTTCAGTTTCCATTTCTTGAGTCACACAGAATTAACAACAATTCTCAACAGACAATCTGATTGAGTCGTTCCCTTTGCAACGACTAGTTATTAGATAACTGTTCTCTTTATCTTCAAATCTAAACTATTGATGAGATTATAACTTATGTCTTGTCATTAGTTTAGACACAATTCATTTGAAGATAAAATATTTAAATGAAATGAAAGGTTCGCTTAAAATGAGATCTGAAATAAATGTCACGAATTTATTACTCGTAACTGACTTTCACTTCAAATGAAATATCAATTTGATTACCATTTTCTCAAAGGATTTCAATTTATTACTAATTTTTTCAAAAGAAGTATAGAATTTAATACAAAAACTTCGAAAAATAAGGCCTAATATTAGATTATTTTCTATCAAATCTCATCAGTTCAATGATTTTATGTTCAGATATTGGAAACATATTTCTCTACCCCTGCATAGAGTCGATATGACCATCATGTGGTGCTCACTAAAAGTCAAATTCTTGATTTGTTCAAAGAAGTCAATTAATATGATAGAAATACAGTATATTAATATTGGTCTCAATTAAATCAAAAGTAAACATTTCTATTGAAATACAAGATGATAGTAAAAGATAAGCGTATGAGAGGTGACCTCTGCTCCTCTTTGTCTAAGAGGTGCCAAATAAACGGTTGAATTGAGTTCTCGTAAAAATGATTCTGAAAATCCAATATTCGTTTAATATATTGAGTGTCAAAATAAATGTAGATTTTCTTTACAAACACAGCATTAATACAGTTGTGAACCTTTTGGATGCAATCAGAGGTCTTTCCTCTGAAGTATTGCTTAAACTTCTAACAATGTTTGAAGAGAAGTGTCAGCAAAGCTGACTGTCATTGTGCCGGTGCTGTCATTACAGCTGTTGTATTATTTATTTTTTTGTTTTGATTGTTTGACTGATGCGGAGAGAGGGTGAGGACGGCTAAGGATGTGTTTGTGGCTTTGTGTCACTCAATTGGGTGTTAGGGGTCGCTCACCCATCGATACCATCAGAGAAGTGTTGTGAGAATGAGTCACACATTCAGACAATTATGCATTCGTTTGGCAAATGTGAGAGAAATACCATTTATTATACTTATATTTATTGAAGGCTTTTGTCAGTTAAGGCACACAAACAATAATAAACTGCTGTTAGAGAAAAGGCCAGTCATTTGAGAGGCTATGGCAGCTCTTGCCAGCGCTCAGCTGACTGTCCAATACATTGGATTCCATTATTGAATGGACAGATGAATAGAGTTTGTGATAAGAAAACCATAAGTTAGTCACTGGTATAGCACTGGTATTGGTCTCTAACAGCTCTAAAAACTTATTTCTGTTGTACTGATGTTTCATACAATACATTGGGTGTCGTATCGACTGATTCATTAGCCCTGAGTTTAGTTGTGTTGAGTACTACTTAATGGTGGGTTTGGAGGTCCACAACTGAAACACACTGTGTATTAGGAGAAGGCATTTGCCTTATTTGAAACGTTAATTGATTGAACGCAGTTTCCATTTAACACATAAGAGCTGTAATTGTTGGCCAACAGAGTTGCCAATAGTATTGCCAGCACTCACTCATTCACTCACAAACACCACTGAAAAACTGGACTCAATTGGAATCGACTAAAAAATCAGGTTTACTATTGTGTCAATCGGTATTAAAGAGTTGCCGCATGTCGTTAAGTCACTGCCCTTTGATAAATTTACCTTGATATTTATTTTGGTTTATCATTAAAATTATACCGTTTTGGATGTTAACCAATAGAACATACATTTTTAGAACAAATAGAATGTTTTCGATAAAAATGATACATTAAATGTTCAAGATTATATTTGATGCAAAAAACAGTTTAAGTACTAATTGAACATGATCATTCTCAAAGGGACCTTCATTTCTCACTACGAATTAATTTTTGAATCAATTAATTGTGTGAAATGTAATTTCCATTAACTCTTTTGTCAAATTTTTTTCATTTGGTATAAATAGTGTGACTTTTTTTTTATGTCAAACACTATTCAATGAAATGACTCTAAAATAAATTCACAAAAAATATTTATGAGAACTACTGACCAGGGATTTGATCGAGTGATTGCATGAAAACTCATTTCCAGTGACTCTTTAGTGAAAAACATCAGATATTTATGAAGTAAATGAAATTTTTTGTAAAAATAATGTTCATAACTCTAAAACTTAGCGCAATTTGTGTTACAACTTCTTTGATAATTACATTGAATTCACTTCTGATATAAAGAAATGAAAATCAAAAATGAATTTCATTTTATATTATAAATTAGTTTTGAATAAATTATTATATGGTTTGCAATCATGACATCAATGATAAAAATAATAATAATTTCAATGTTTTTCACATAACCTTAAAAATGGATGATAATCGAGAGTATAAACTATAAACGAGCAAATTTTCATCAAATTTCATATAGAAACTCCTAAATTTTGGACAAAAATGTGGGAAATTTTATTATTTTGAGTTAAGAAAATTGCATAATAAAAGTAATCATAAAATTTGATTTATTTGACACCAAATTTGCATATTTTTATGATTGGATTTTCACAGAAATGAAGAAATAGATTCTTATATTCAAAGTTCAAGAATTTCTTTTGGAAAGTATTTTCTCTCATCGAATGAGAAATACGTGAAAACATTAGAAATACTTTTCGGATAAAAGTTATGAATTTTTAGACATAAAAAGCAATGAATAAAATAATTTTTAGGTCAAAACTTTTACATTAAATAAATACCAAAACTAATAACAATATTAATGTTTATTTGCAATATTCATAAGATTAGAGTCGATTCACATATTTTATTGCATTTCCACTATATTTAGACCACAAATAGTGGGATAAAAAACAAAGTATTCATTACATTAAATGTCACACAAAGTATATCAAAGCAAATAAAATCGAGAGACGAGAAGACACTTAAACTTTTATTTTTATTTCTAATAATAGCCGTTCCCTTTCGCCCTGTCCTCTGCTTAATGTCAATATTATAAATGGTTTCCAATCTCTGTCTTAATGTTGAGGAATGGATTGTCTTCTAACGATTACAACCAATACTTTCACTCCGTTTATGAGTTCAACCCATTTATTGTCGGAATTGGTATTGAGTTCTGACTCTGTTTTAAACTGATTTTGCGGTTAAAACGAGAGGACAGTTAAGACCACAATCTTAGGTAATAGAAATTGTGTACATAATAGCCCATTAAGACAATTCCAGTGTTGCTCTGAAATAGTCCTCTCAATATATGGCACAGAATCTGAATCTAAAGCCAAACTTCAATTACTTGACTTAAAACAAATGTATGCCTAAAGTAGTAATAAGTCTTTGAAAAGTTAGACTCAAAGTCGAAGTGAGTCATAGAATGACTTAAATCACAATTGACTTAAGAATTGTCTTTGTCTTTGTTGATGGAACCGATAATTTATTTAATGGACAAAATAATTCTTGAGTGCATTAAACGATATTTCATTCAGAGATTTATTCACAACAAAAGTAAAATACCCAAAGTATATTAGTGCCCATACATACATTTACTGTATAATCAATAGTATAAGCAAATGATATAAGTAAATAAATACTTAATATTATTTGATTCATTATTTTAAGTGTTTTAAAGATTTTGTCTTAAATTATTTGTTTTAAACATAAAATTATATAAATGAGTTGAAGAACTTATACTCGAAGAACTAAATTTTGTTATATTTAAGCAATATTTTCAAAAATCATATGATTTTAAAACA